>JBBBVU010000012.1:30129282-30140675 GCA_037177055.1 Atherinosoma microstoma
AAAAAAAAAAATCGCAAAATTTTACCCGTGATTCAGCCGCGATACGCCCGTGAAAGGCAGTGTGACCGGGCCTTAAGGGAAATATGGTGGTCATGAAATAATGGAAAAATAGAGACAAACAATATTTGGTAAAAAATGTATAAACTTTTAAGAGGTTACAAAGTTTGAGGAAATCTGTTGTTCAAGCAGATTTTCTCAAACTTTTTCCAGCCAAATTCACCCAAACTTTTCTGGAAACAGAGGGAAAGAACACTGCACCATCAGTACCTGATTTACTAAAATCTAACACTAAAGAAAACCGTTCAAATTTAAACTATTGTAAAAGAACATTTTTCCGATGTGCTGAATGATAATTCATGACTAAACCCATATCAAACCTGTTCTCAGCAGCAAAATCTCAGGGTTTTCATGAAAATGTGTAAACAAACCTCTTAAAATCTGAACGTCCTGTCCACGGGACATGGCGTCATTACAGAAATAAATATGTATTTCACTTCAGTGTCCATTCCAAGTACCTACACAAGTTATACATCATTGGAAATCTAAGATTCTTTAGATCTGAATGATGTATACCACTCCAGGCTACAATCATAACTGTAGATTAAGCAAACACTTATATCAGACCAGCTACAGAAATAAAACTTAATGCAAGTTTACTCTGAAGTTGTACTGTACTGTAGTAGCGGTTCATACATTCCTGTTATATCAGCAAGGGTCTAGTAAAAGTAGTCCAGTAAAATAGTTGGTCCACAAAAAGTATTTATTCCATAAAAACCCATTAACCACTGCCAAAAGCATTAATAATATCCATCAGATGTGCACATGTTCCACATATTTTCTATCATAACACCGATAAATTTCATCCTGTTAGCTGCTAGATGCTACCACTATGTCTCTGAACCTTGAACTTTTGATTTACATATCATTTGCACCAATAGACCACTGTTTCCCTGTAGTCTTTCTGCCTCCTTGAACTGGCACAAAAGCTGATGAAGACTGATGTGTCAAGAAGTGCCCGCCCCTATTCTTATGTCTGAAGCTCGAGCCAGTTGCATCGAATTTTACTGATGACTGGCGCATTCAATAGCTAGTAGAATTGTGAAAACAACTGTATGCGGGTTGATGGGGGAGGCTACAAGGTCTGTTCCCATTTTATCTGTCCTGCTGCAAACTGTGTCATCAGAGCCAGATTTTGAGTTTTTGGCTACAATAGTCCCTGCAAGAACATCAGTAGCAGCAGCAGGAGGTCTTCACACATCATCAAGCTTTTTCTGCTCTTAGCTATCAGCAAAGACACCACAGAAGATGACTCCAGGGCTGTAGAGGCAGCATATATGTAGATATATGCTGCCTCTACATCTACATATACTGTCCATTGGAGAAATGTGTCAATATGGCCGCCATCTTGGGCAGGGGGAAGCATCAGTCAGCAGAAGCAGAGGTCTATCAAACAATTAAAATCACCTTAACTCACTTAATTTTCAACCAATTTTCAACATTTATTATAAATGACAGACATATCTATTATACAACAGATTATTTCATTTATATCACATACACTTACAGACACACACCCACATGCATACATGTACTTAATTTGTTCTATAATACTCAGAAATAACAATGATGATGCCGATAGTGATACGGAAAAAAAAAACCTGATGAAGAATATAAAAATCACATAAAAACATAAATGAATAATAAATACCACCCTTCTAACCACCGTAATTTATAAATCCCAAAAAGGTTTAGGCCCAGAATACATCTGTGATATACTTAGAGAATATAAACGTACAAGAACTCTTAGATCCAAAGACTCAGGTCAGTTAGTTCAGACCACAGTCCACACTAAACATGGAGACATTAAATCCAAGTTAAAACATCTGAACAACGCTCTAAATTTTTGAGGCAACCATTTAGGTACATAACTTGCATTAGCAGTTAATGTTAATGCCATGAAACTGATTTAATAAGTAATTTAGGAATAACATGGCCTACTTAGCACTATTACACACTGTGGCTAATTACCAAATTACGTTCATCATCTTACTGATGTCTTACTAACAAAAACATCTTTGTTTTCTTATCCCGACATAAGCTAGTAATGAGTATCACTTATGTTAGCTTAAGAGATACATCAAATTCAACACATTCAAAACAGTTAAATCATATAAAACAACTTCTTACTTGAGAAATGTTATTCAATGTTTCTTGGTTTTAGTGTCTCTTTCACAGGAACATCCGTATGCAGCACAAAACTCTGGGATTTTGGTGTCAGAAGCCCAGTCTGACTGACACTAGAACCGATCTAAATGGGTCTGCTTGCTTCTCAGAAACCCCGGCCCAAGATGGCACACGTGTTGACGTGCCTGATAAACCCAAACACAGCAGTTACGTGTATATATCTATGGGCTTTAGATGATGTGGTGGAGGATATTAGCATGGAGTCCAGTATATTTCATCCTAAAAAACTCTTACCAAAAGGAAAACATCCCAATTTACAACTCTAAAGGGGGTCACATTCCACAGGCAGCCTTGTTTTCCCTCAACAGGAGGAGTCAGATTTGGAGGAGTGTATCTGGGAGCTGTTTGAGTCTCTGCTTAGGGCCCAGCTATGCAGGTTAATTGTTTGGGTGCCTTACCAGTGCTGAGGCATCTTTACTGTTACGGTCATGTGGTCTTCCATCAGACCGGTAATTTGATCCTGGTTCATGGCTGAAGTCAGTCCAAAAAGATTCTGCATGTCTTTGAGACTAACGAGCCCCCCGCCCATCCCTCTCCCTCCACAGCACCCTAACAAAAACATTCCACTGAGATAGGCTGACTCATAAATAAAGTCTGGCTTCCATCACAGCTGAAGAAAAAGCTGCAACTTTGCTTGCGGAAGACTCTAGAAGACTAGATGAAAGCTGATTTAGTTCAACGTAAACATTTTGACTGAGATTTTAGAAACAGTTTAAGTTCAAACATTTCCCTGGAGCTGTTTGTAGATAACATGGAAACCTAATTACCAAAGTCAAAGACCATTCCAAGGCCACAGAGGTGGAGCATCAGCATTTATATATGATAACCGGAGATCCTGGCAGAATTCACAGAAATAAATCTGTCCTGCAGCAAACACCAGAAAGACAAGAATAATGGGGATGAAATTATGTGGAAGCTTTTTGTGAATAAGCAATGACATAATTCTCCGTATAAGTTTCTCACATGGGGGATCTAAAACTCCTACCCATCAGCTGTAACTGAAGAGGACTTCTGGATGAGAAGTGAAACATCTTTATGAACAGCTCTCTTCTCCAACCACCAAGTTTTACCCTGACCTGGACGGCTGAAAATCACACAGACATGTTGGTAAGATCAACAAATACAAGCAGCTTGGTGCAAGTAGCCAAAATCTGACTTCTGTATCCACGGCAACACTCCCGACTCAGGACGGCCCTCCACTGCTGACTGGACTTCAGCAACAACATTCAAACACAATAGCATATTGTCAAACACAATGTTAACTGATTGATGGCTGAAAAATTCCTATTTCTGGAACGGTGGTTAGAAAAGTGCTTGGGGATCCAACATTTCCTGTTGGTCTGATTCTGATGATGATTATAATGAAGGCTGGGAAAATGTCCGTACGAAGTTACTTAACTTTCTTCATCTTATTGAAAGGTGAAAAACTATCCAGTTCAACGTGAATGAGTGACTTGTACTGGTATTAAGTCACATGACCTCTATAAATCCCATGTTCCTGTTAGTCAACCAGTGCAGAATAAGTGATGATGTTCAGGAAGATATAAGATGTTATCCGAGTGTTTTCACTGTTTAGATGTGAGTTCAGCCCTAGAGAGCTCAAAGTTTTTCTATGTGATGTCATAGAGCCTTCTATATTATCCAGCAAAGATTTCAGTTCCTGATATCTGTTCCTTCAGACGGGCTTCTACATGGCTAAGCAGATGGATGGAAAATCTTGGAAATCGAGAACTTCCTGATGTGTGATTTTACTCCATCTTCAGTAAATGCTGTTAGCACTTTCAACCCAAAACACAAACACAAACTTCATCATCATGTCACCACTCACGTATGTACTCTGAAATAAATCATATAATGGATTGGTAAATAGGCATGGATTTATTAGGCGAAATGGATTTATTTATTTTAAAAGATTTATGATGATAATTTCTGGTTTTTATCACAGTAACTATAAGTGACGATAAAAAGAAAAATAGAAATCCCCCCTAATCTTTCGTACTATAAATCTATCACCACATTCAGTCTTGAGATAAATACACTAGAGGCTTCTAAACTACATTGACTGAGTTCAAGTAGTACACTTGTATCACAAAACTGTAGGGAGTTAAAACTGAACCAGCTCCAGGGAACAGAGCTGGATCCTCTTTAGGGAACAAACTCCGACATGTCTACTCCACCTTCCGCCATGTTTGTAGTTTGTTACACATGTGTGTTGGACTCCAGGTGTGTCGCACACAGTTACGTCATTGATGGGAATTTATCGTTTTTATCATGAGATAACAAAATTATTACCATGGGGAATTTCTTTGACGGTATATTGTACAGGATAACATATTGCCCATCACTACCGGTAAATGGAGACAACGATCTTTCAAATATCATCTACAGTAGTGCAAGTAGATGTGTCATGTCTGATTATTACAGTAATCCGAAATAATACAAATTATAATATAAATATTTATTTTTCTTCAGTGGCCCTAATACTCTTCCTTAAATCAATTAGTTTGGAGGGAATAACTCTTCCTCTGCCGTATTTTCACTTTAACATGGAGGTTTAATCCTGAGAATCACTCAGGCTTTCCTGATGGTCATAGCAGATGTAAACAACCCTGTGGACAATACAGCATACAAACCATTGCTTAAAAAGAAAAAAAGAAAAGAAAAAAAGACTGTTTTGGTACTTCTATATTTCATTCATAATATAGCCATCCAAGCCATACCTACTACCTGATGCTTTCATAAAGATTAGTAAACTACCAAAGTTTCATCATTCTATTCATCCCAACCTCCTCTATGAGCTTCATCACTCTATCCATCCTGTCCTCTCTGAGTTTTATTGTGACGCAACTCTACCAGAAGCCATATTGACTCTGCCTCAGAAGACCACTTCACCCTCAGACCTGTTCTTTGCTGGTGCTATAAGAGTCTGAACAGCAGGAAAATAAACCACTTAAAACAGGCTTTGTGTACTGAAGGTGAGAGTGCCACACCTCTCCATGCCACAGATAGCTTGCAGATTTTACAGAGCAAGAGAAAAATACTCCCTGTTAGGATTTCCTGTTTCCTGTCCCCTCACCCACCGATGAAGCTACAACGGCTGTACGCCACATAAGGGAACTCTTTGTGACTGCATGGAATTAGGTCCAACAGCTCCCTGAAAATGAGTGACACTCTGGTGAACTTATAGTGATGGTGTGGTTTCAGGAATGTGAAGCTTGTGTGGCTTGTTGTGTTTTAAGGAGGAAACGGGTGATAAAAAGATCCCAACCAAAACCTGAGGAGTCATACAATGATCTAATGAAAAAGACAAAAGATCATTTTTGTATGTTTTAAAGACTTCTATATGATCAAACTCATCTGATCAGATTAATCTAATCTTAAAATCGATTAAATGTGGATCATAAGTAAATATCTGATTAAACCATCTCTATTGTCAGACTTCTTCATATCTGCGATAGATAACAATGATGGACCGGTTTTTCAATAAAATCCCTAAAACCTTCAGTTTGTGCAGTCACTCATCCGACTTCAACACACACACACTTGCTTATGTCAGTTTTCAAACAGGAAATGAAAGGTTAGTCATGTGATCAGGATCATTTCCACCACCTACACTCCCCTTCATGTCCCTCTGAAACTGCCCTCTCTCTGGAGGTTATTAGAAAAGCTGAACACTGCTGGCTGCTTAAACAGCACTCTGCTCCACATCTACCAGTTTCTCTTATCAGCAGGCTTTTCCAGCTGTGGGTAGACAGACGGGGGGGACCATCCATCAGCTGGGTGGTGACTTTCCATAATGATGGAAGTCTCTATAGTTTTGGGCCAAATCAGAAATAGGATAATGAAAATATCCTGACAAACAAATTGCTTCAACTCTGCAGGGCTACATGTATAACACATTCCTCTTAGCTGTGGGGATAACATGTCCAACGTCCACAGTCATCTTTGGGTGCAGTTTCGATCCCCTGACCATAACTGAAGTTATCTAAACAACCTTGATAAAAAGCCTCCACCAAAAGAACATATATTATTAATTCATAAATGTGTCAGCAACTATCATAATTAGTTCATTGCTTGGTGTGTCTGTGGGGGGTTGGTTTAATGATAAATTCACACTGACACTGAGCTTGTAGGGCTGCAGAGGCCATGTGGCGCTGGCTGAGCAGCTCACGGCCAGGAGGTTTCCATCCACAAACACAAATTTTCATGCATTCCTCAGATTCCACATCTGATGCATTTTTCTGTGGCTCTCTCTGCATTGGTTGTTGAGTTTTGGCTTTTAATGTACATTCTGCTTTCTATTTTTTCCTGAGAACAAGGCTGCAGCAAGCCAAAGATATCAGAATCCCAGTAGTGGAGAGAGCTAACCCAGTCTGAAGGGTCCCGGCCACCACTTTTAAAACCAGGATGAATCCCAGAGTCACAGTAGTGGAAAGAGCTAACCCAGTCTGAAGGGTCCAACCAGCCACCATTCTTAACTGTAGGCCTGGTTCAGGGAGGATTAACTCATTCAGTTTTTAGGCCTCTAATGAGGCCACATTCTCTGTAATGACATGTTCATGTCAAGCTTACAGTTCTTTAAGTTCTTTAATTTCATGTCATGCAGATAAACTGAACAGCTGCTACATGAGACCGAAGGTATGGACTTTAGATTAGTCCCACACTCATCAGCAGAAAGAGGTCTTCACGCTCCGACACACCACATAACTAGGCTGATGATTGTTTTAAGTTCCCTCCTGCAAACACTGTACTACATCTTATCTACTCTGAAGATCTGACTTCATCAGAAAAAGTCCGAACAGGCTTCATCAAGGAGCTCATATTACTACTCAGAGCTGGAGCTGATAAGGGCCCGTTTTAGTCTGATGGTAGCAGAGACCTTCAGGGCCTCTAAAAGGACTGGAAATGGTTCAGTTTAATAGATCTAAACAATCCCAGGAGCTGGGCCTCTTCAGGACTTTCCTTCTTTCATGTCTATTATTTAAAGTGAGAACAAAGTCCAGACAAGCGTGACAGTGATTAAGTGACTAGAGAGGGCTGGGCATGGTGCTCCAGATCCCAGAAACAAAGCTTCTATCAGTTATCGGCAGGTCAGCTTCATAGAGATTATCAACATTCAGACTCAACTTACATTTCATCTGTGGATGAACAGCAGAGTGTTCCCAGCTTTTAGCAAAATCAATAAAACCATCAGCCAGAAACTCTACAAACACATAAAGGCCTGGTTTTCTCGAGAACGAGTCACGTGTAAACTCCAGAGGATCATTTTCACACCAATAAAAGAGAAGTGCGGGACTAAATGAACAACTTCTACTAAGTAAACTACCTAAGAAGATAAAAAACAAAGTAAACTACTTCATGGTCTTTTCATAGGAAATGTTTCTGCTGGTAATCTGAACTACAGACTAATACATTTAACTTCTCTCTTTTTCTCCCCAGTAGACCCCAGCAAGGGTCCGCGAAGAGAACATGGAGCAAATAGATGGAGTTACTCGCTGCTCACCAGAGATCATGTCCCGCTTGGCTTCATCCAGGTGACTGGAGATGACGTCCCCCATGGTGAATGACAGCTAGACCCCCAGACAACCAAGTCCTTCACATAAACCAGGCCTCTCCCAAAGTCTCCACCACCGTCCGAAGCACTGTCACAAGGAGAACAGACAGTTAATGACGGACACCGAGCCCCGCGTGCAGCTGGGGTTAAGTGAAAAAGTTTCCTGATGAGAATTTTACTGGCGTTTTTCTCGGGTGGACACACCCTTTACACAGTAAGCGTAAATGTCCCACCCTCCAGACAAGGTGCGTTCATGGCCTGTGGGAAACACGGTTCTCGACTTTCGGCTCCAGGTTAAAAGAAATTAAAAAGTTTGATCGAAACAACCAAATGTCTGTTTTTACAATTGTCCCAAGGTAGACTACTTTCTAATTACTGTACCTTACTTATGTATGTAATTTTATTTATTTATTCATTTATTCCTTGCTAATAAAAAACTATTATTATTTTGTTTTTCTAATTCAAATTTTCAGACTCGGAATACTTTAATCTCTGGGGGGAATTTGATTGCCGTAGCAACAAAACGTTCAAGGTGCAAAAAGGTATAATGAAATAACTAAATATTATCTTATCCATTTTGTGATCTTATGAGAAAATATGGCTACGGTAGGCTAAATAGTAAAGTTTTGTTGAAAGCAAATAAAGGGAGACCCAGGGCCCAAAAAATCCAAATCTGGTGCATTTGAGATCATTTGTTAACATCAAACAGATTCCCTATGATAAAAGTTTTCTATTTCTTACTTAATAAGTTGGATTTAGTAAATAAATATTTAAAGCTATTTTTATATAAATGTCACATTTCATAAACCCGATACAGCATTTCCCACATTTTAGAGACAGTTTGGATGCTATGAAAATCTTTGTGGGGGCAGATGGAAAGTCTAATCATATTAGTTATCAGCAACTGTTTTCAGCAAGTGTTTCATCATGTATAGACAAACTCACTTTTTGTGCTCTGACTACAGATGGAAATTAGCAAAAACACTATGATTTTGTGCAGACCATCTTTACGCTGTGTATAATGTTTTTGTACATAATATCTGGTAAACCAAATAAATGAAAAAATAAATATGTAGGTTTCACTGTAAAATAATAGCTTCCACATGTTCAAGATCTGGACTGGCCTCTTAACTGGACTGGATCCTGGAATAGACCCAGCAGCTGTTTGACCAGCAGTTCCAGTAATGTGACCATTTTAATTCTTTGAAGACTTAGCAGTGATCAAATCCGAGATCTTCTCATTTGAGACTGATCATCAATAAATTATGTTGGTAATTGAAATGAAAACAAACAGATCATACTGAACAGATGAGACACAGATAAAAATTTCATTTGTTTTTCCTCCAGTTGTCCTGCTGTTTGCCATCTGCTGCCCTCTAGTGGACATAGAACCATCTACAAAAGTTTTACAGAACTGTTCTCTTTTAGGAAATAAACAGCACTTAATGGCCAGATGTATTCAAACTGTTCTAAAAAGAAGAGGAGATGCTACACTGTGGTAACAATTCCCCGTGCCAACTATTTTGAGACCTGTAGAAGCATCACATTTAACATTAACTCATTTTGTGCGTAACACTGTCAAATTTCTCAGTTTACACATCTGTTATGTTATGTATCTTCTGTTGTGAATAAAATTGGCTCATGTGATTTGAAGGTCTTCTAGTTTTCATTTTGTTGAAAAGAAAAGTCCCAACATTTGTGGGATTGGGGTTGTTTCTTGTCGCATTAAATCTTATCGGACCGTAACGTATTGCTTTGTATCGTATGGCATCTTATCTCATCTTATCGCATTGTATCATATCGCATCCCATCACATTGTATCACACAATATTTTCTCTTATCGCATCACATCTTATGACATGGAATCGTATTACATCTTGTCATATTGGAGAGTATCATATTGTATCTCATCATGTCTAATTGTGTCACATCATATCATGCGTCTTTGATATTTTGTCAGTTGTGACTTCTTGTGTTCAATTCAGTTTTATTTCAAACATATTAAAAATATTGATTTAAAATAAATGCATTGTCCCTGTGTATATTAATTGCACCTGTCCGTTTATTTTCAAAAGTCCATGGTTCTAATTATTCACAAGTATGCAGTGTCATAATAACCACATCTCTGACATTTATAGCAAATCAGTTTGAAAATCAGTAGAAAGTTGAGCAAGTTATGGTTATCTAAAAAACTGAGAAGTGAGGTGGGCCTCTCAGGTGCTGTGCTTAAATGGTTTTACTCCTATCTCACAGGTCGACAATTTTTTGTAAATATGGATACATGCTCCTCAGGAATCTGTGAAATAAAATGTGGGGTCCCCCAAGGATCAATTTTGTGCACGATACTTTTTAATCTGTACATGCTGCCACTTGGTGATGTCATCAGGAGACACAGCGTTGATTTTCACAGCTATGCTGATGATACGCAGCTTTACATCGCCGTGTCTCCTGATGACCTACAGCCAGTTAACACCCTTTTAAACTGTATTTTAGATATAAAGTCATGGATGGCAGAGAACTTCTTATAGCTCAACCAGGACAAGACTGAGGTTTTAATCATTGGTCCTATAAGATAAGATCAACATCCAAAATTATCTGACAAACCCATATGTTGGGTTGAAATCAATATCCTAGTTGGACATGCAAAACATCAGATGGCAGTCAAAACCCAAAGCTAGCCTTACATCAACTGACAACATGAGACATAATAAATAAAGATACCACAATTTACAAATTAAAGACAGTGTATTATCAAACCTATTAAAACCACTACTAGATACATAATATACATTTGTAGAAAACAAAAAACAAAACAAAAACAACAACACAGGTTTTAGAAAAGTGGTTCTGAAAAATGGCATATATATTCACCCCTGTGTCACTTAGCATTTAAACATTTTGACATTTATTTTAAACTTAAGCTGTTTCACTCA
Source organism: Atherinosoma microstoma (assembly GCA_037177055.1). Taxonomy (NCBI): domain Eukaryota; kingdom Metazoa; phylum Chordata; class Actinopteri; order Atheriniformes; family Atherinidae; genus Atherinosoma; species Atherinosoma microstoma. Next base: position 30,140,014 of record JBBBVU010000012.1, read on the forward strand.
CATCTTTGCTTTTGGGTTCCTTGACACGAACCACCTCAAAATGAAAATAAATAAATTGCAAAATAACATTTTCAAAAAACATTTTGGGTTTAAACAAAGGTTCACAAAAGTAGCATATCGACTTGCTATTAAACACAAAAATAATAATCAAACGCTATTAAAAACACAGCCTCCTCTAGTCCTATAGTAGTAAAATAATCATAACCTAAAATTCCCAGCTTCCTGTCTTGTGACTAGCCGGTCTTTTTCCTGCCCCCTCCCCCCACCCTGTCTGGAGCATATTTCAAACACTTTGCAATCTGTTCTGAGATTTTAGTCTCCGTGTCTTTGGTACTCCTCTGGACACTCTCTGTAAGACAAATATGGGCTACATTAAACATAAAAAACATTAAGCTGCAGACTTTCTAAGGGGTCAAACATTTAATATAAGGCTCAAAGTTATAGGGATTTCAACTTTGGACACTGGCTACATTTTTGCATTACAAAATGAAAGACTGTGGAGTTATCAGTTTTAAAGACCTGAATCAATTCAATTCAATTCAGCTTTACTTGTATATCGCCAATTTACGACAATGTAATCTCAGAGCACTTCACAGACAATCAGTTTGAGCCAATCTGATTGTCATACATTGATTTATACAAGCCAATTCATAACAAATAGC
>JBBBVU010000012.1:30281049-30298466 GCA_037177055.1 Atherinosoma microstoma
AATGAAGTAGATCCATGCAGCCTGTAACTCCTCTGACTGTGGGAGTTTATGTAGCGACACACACTTGACTACACAGCTGTCTACAGAACACTTCACATGCGCAGTCGCCTTCTTCATTTCTGCTGCTTTCTGTAGGCTCAGGACGTGGGCGGGGCTAACACACGAGGTGCCGAACACATGAGCACCGGACGCGGGCGGGGTTGAAGAGCAGCTGAGCAGCTGCAGGGAGGGACTTTCCCAGTTCATACGTAACAGGTGGCGGAATTTTCAAACCGCCTTTCTAAAGACTTAATTGTAAAGTCATGTACAGCCTACTTGTGTCCCACGGTTGTTTTTTACGGGAGTTTTTGGTCTGTTCGTGACTTAGAACATTGTAAGAGACTATTCCAAGGACTTATAAAAGTTTTTTTTGCATAATATGTCCCCTTTAAGTATCAGTATCCATTAATTCAAGTAACCAAACAAACTTATGTCCATTATCTTTTTTTTATATCAAACCATAAATAAATCCAACACATATCCATATTTTCATAATTATGTTCATATTTTGTCTGGAATCTACAGAAAGAATGTGTGAGCAATAGTTAGGAGCAGCAACCTGCGGATTATTCTCCTTCTCTAACCTGGGGTGGTAACTAATGTTTGTGTTATCATATTTTATTTTGGCTTTAAACAACGTACATAACGGATTAATTCTTGTCCAGGCCCTGTCCGTTCTCATGTCCATCAAAACCAAACACTAGCCTTCAAACCCGACAAGTATCTCACATTTAGTAACAGTGGCTGAAAGGCTAGCTGGCACCCTGTCAGCTAGCCTTTGTTTTTTTTCCTGTTGTTTGCCGTCCGGACCTTTTTTGGGGATGGACAGGCGGTTCGTCCCCAAAAAAGTGGGGGTCGGAAGTTAGCTAGCACGCTGCCATCAAGGCTAGGTTTTGTAAGTAGGGGCTGGACCACAGCATGTTTAAAACTCAACGGAACAACTCCAGAGGACAGACTACTGTCCGACTGTCCTATTGCCTACTAGGAAAAACTTTTTTCAGGAAACCAGGAGGGACAAGGTCATGGGGAGAACCTGACAGCTTAATATGGCCAATCAGGTCTTCTAAAAATGATAAAGACACCAGGTCAAACTCATCAAGAACTGCAGAACAGGGACAGAGGGGTCATGCATGAGCAGAGACGAGAGTCCTTGCAGTAGCAACCTCAGCAATAAAAAAGTGCAGGAAGCTACTGCAAGTCTCAGAAGATGCCTCCAAGCTGGCAGGCTATAGGGCATTAAGACCAGTGTCAATGGTTTTGAATAATATGATTAGACTCAATGAGGTTTGCCAGATATTTTATTTTAGTCTCAATAAACGTGTCCTGGTAACAGTCCTTAAGGATTATGAAGGAAACCTGCAGCTTGTCCTTTTTCCACTTCTGCTCAGGTTTGCAGCAATTCCGTCTAACTGCATGAGTTTCCTCATTAAACCAGGGCTCAGATTTAGCCCTGGTCTGCTCAGTTTTTATTAGAGCCATAGAGTCCAGTATGGTACGGCAGGATAAGTTTTTCTCTTCTAAATAATTACTTTACCCTTTAACAAAACAAAAGACATTTTTTTATCTGATCGCTTGATGAATAATTATTCAAAACCCTTGACCTCACAGCAGATCTAGTTGAGAATCTCCCCTTTGTGCTTGCATCGGTGCCCCGAGCGCCAACACGCTGGTTTGGAATCATCATAAATAGAAGGATGGGAGTTGGACACACACGTCTTCCTGTCCAGGATCTTTTAACTTTCCTCATCAGGAAGGAAACGCCACCTGAAGGCTTGGAAAACCTTTGGCTTCTTCAGATCTTCCAATCCACACAAATTCAGCAGACCAATTGTGCCACCACTTGACTTGAACTACACTTTTCCATCATGTCACTGCAGCCCCAGGTGCAGATGTTTTGGTTTTAGCATTTCTTTTAAAAGTAATATGAATTAACACAAATGATAAGAAAATGTATTTTAATAAAGAGCTCATTTACAGGCCAAAACTCCACTACATCTCTGGTCTATTGTTGAATCATTTTGTTCAATTATCTTCATGCAGAGAGAGTTTTTATCAGAATTAATGTAAAGAGAATGACTCCATTATATTTAGTTAAATGGCATAATTCTCCTGATCCCCTCCTGACAGTGTGTAACAGAATTATCTCCGTGTCTCAGACACAGCTTCCTGGTAACACCTGGCTACTCATCAAACTGCAGGATTCATTTAATGAGGCAGGAATCCCAGCAAAGTCCGAGTGAATGTGTATTTATGGAGAAGCTGGTTGCTCATGCAGGATCAGCCTGACAACAGCCATTAAGCACGGTTATTCAGCTTCATTTTACCAGCTGCCAGAGCAGCGACGCGCTTCACCAGCTTTAAAACAAAATCATGATAGCAGATCCCACCCTGGAAATGTTGCTGAGGTGGGAAGATGGAGTCAGGAAAAATTCTCTGGAGTGTGCATGGAGATAATCATGACTGACTGATGCAAACTATAAACAGGGTGTACACAGAGAAGTTACTATCACGTGCTCCAGTCTGTAATGTACCAGACTGTCATGGTGGTTAATGTGTTTCAGTCCAGCGTAGAATGGTGCTTTCATGTTTACATTTGTAACCATACTGGGCACGAAGCATGTTTCCATTACATGTTTTTTAAACTGTCCTGTCACTCTGCAAAGTTTTTAATATGATTACAGATTATTTTTCTGATTTGATTTGGTTTACAGTAACCAAGCCTTTTCTCATATGCATATCATTATCTCAAGTCTTGGCTTTCAGGAGAAAAAATAATATCATTGAAAAAAACACAACAGAAACTATTTACACTTTTTCTTCCAGCTATTTGTAGCTATTTACAGTCACAAAACTATCTCAAACTCAGCTGGTTTTTGGCCACCACCATGCATCAGAAAAGTCTTCTCAGCTTTATTACAGCCATAGAGGAGGACCATTATTTTTTTTCTTTTCAGACACACATTGAACTTAGTTCCAGATATCAGGAATTGAAATCATTCCTGCATAATGTAGAAGGATCTATGTCATCACATAGATAAGCTTTTTAAGGTCTAGAGCTGAACTCACATCTGAACGTCTCACAACTTCCTGAACATCATCACTTCCTGCGTTCAGATGTATGTTGAATCAGTCCTGTAATGGACTCCCAGCATGTCCATGGTCTTAGTTGATGGGAGCAAGAATAAACTTGGGGAAAAAATGCTAAATATTTTTCACTGTTGGTTTCTTTTAAACGTGACCTCGGTCTCGCTGTGATTTCAGTTTTACATTTGGTGTTTTTTTAAATTAATCTGTAAAAGCAGCTGGTTTATTCTCTGTATAGTTCATCAGGAAGCTTCAACATGAGGTGGTTCTGGATCAGGACTGGTTCTGTATTCCAGTTTCACACAGAAATAAACAGAAGCTAATCGATGTCCTCTCTGCAAAGCAAACACAGCTGAATAGCTTCCATTTTTAAACATTGATGTTCAGGATGGATGTTGGTGACAGACATTCCTCTGAGGACAGACTTCATGTTTAATATTCTGAGTGAGTTTTTGAAAGCAGACTCTCACCAGGGAAAGACAGAGGGCTGAAGGAGAGAATCTGAGGACTGTACACAACAACAGTGTGACGAGTCATGGTGACAGCTCTAATGATGGGAAGCAGAGCATAGAGCAAGGATGACAGAGAAGTAACAAAGCCTAAACGGATCTATGACCATGCTCACCATTGTGACTCTCAGGTAAAGTTTCCCCACCTGTTCAAAACTGACTGCATCCTCAGACTTCAAGAAGAACTCGAATTTGATCCATAAATTTTACAAATACTGATAATAGGTAAAGTATCTCGGGGTCTTGTTCACGAGTGAAGGAAGGATGGAGCGAGGATCAGTGATGAGGTGATGAGGACTCTGCATTGGTCTCTCGTGGTGCAAAAGGAAATGAGCCAAAAGTCAATGCTCTCAATTTACCGGTCAATCTATGTTCCTACCCTCACCTCTGGTCACGGGCTGTAGGTAGTGACCAAAAGAACGAGATCATGAATACAAGCAGCCGAAATGAGTTTCCTTCGCAGGGTGGCCGGGCTCTCCCTTAGAGATAGGGTGAGAAGATCAGTCATCCGGGAGGCGTGATAGGCGTTTCTCAGCCTCAAGACTGGGCAGCGATGGCTCCAAACAAGTCTGGAATGTTGAGTTTTAAGGTTGAAAAGATAGAAATAGATGGATAAATACTTTATTGATCACAAGGGAAATTGTAACAACTCAGCAGCAGTATAAAAACAAATAAAGTACTATATAATAAAAATATGTAATAATATATATATTTGAAATTAAATTGAAATAAAAAATTAAAAGTGCAGACTCTTGCCCTAGTCCGGTTGTAAAAGTCTTAACCAGACTACTCACTGTGGTCTGTTGGAGCAGCTCAGAGACAGCAGCCTGCTGCCGAAAGAGCTCCTCTGTGCCGTGATGGTGGCATGCAGAGGGTGGCTGACATCATCCATGATGTTTAGCAGTTTGTCCAACGTCCTCCTCTCTGCAACCTCCACCACAGACTCCAGCTCCATGCCCACCACAGAGCCAGCACACCTGATCACTCTGTCCAGTCTGTTGGTGTCTCTCTTCATGGTGCTTATGGAGTGCGTCATTAATCCTGATCATTTTATTTTCTAACACCAGTCAAGTCATGTCCCATCCCAAGAGGACTGAGTGGAAATGTTTGACATGTGTCTACGGCTTTTTGATAGTTAGGCTACATGAAGGGGTCTTCAAGGAAAATAAGTTTCTTTAGAGGACAGCCAGCCATAAAGTGGAATTACTCTCCGTTTACATTATATAATTGTTGCACTAATGTTGCACCTGCATCATTTCATTTCTCATGACACTTCTCATCAGGTCAGTGTAACAGGAAGTGGTGGTAAACCAGGAAGTTGTGATCAACAAGCTGATTATAGACAAGAGGGTGGTAGGGCTGAACCAATTAAATATTTTTAATTTAAAACAATGCAAGCGAATCCCAAAGAAGAGTAATTAATTTCATGTTACACAGCGTCTGATCAGGGTTTCACACCTGCAGCTTCCACGGCTTTTCAGCTTTCACTCCTTCAGTCGTACTTCCTGTCGACAGTCATGATAATGGCATGTGACAGCTACACTGTGAAGTCCAACTTCAAATCTCATCATGGACTAACATAGTCCAACTTATGAAATGTCCTAAAAAAGTGAATAAAGACGATTTTACTGAGTGGAGTCGCTCAGATAACATGATGATGTTAATAAAACCTACAAAGAATATTAGATCCATTTTAAGCTGTAATATGACACAAAAATGACTACAATGAGAGTAGTATGGCCTTTTTTATTTCCAAAAGTTGAAAATCGAAAGTGCACGGTAAACACTGGGCGTATGCATGTGATACGAGCGCGTAAACTAGTACCCGCGAGGGAAAACTCACATCTCGAGGAGGCATTTCTGCACTGAAAGGGAACAACACAGCACTCCTTGTCCGTGGGTGTCTGACTTGGACATCAGGGTTGGTGCTTCAGAAGATGTACCTCTGTTAAACGGTTACAGTTCGTCTCTCCTATGAAGAGTAGCAGCATGATGAGTTAACTGGTCAAACTGGTGTGGTTAGTCAGCGGAGTGATAAGATGAAAATAACTTTTTTTTAAGTCTCAGACTTGCTTTCCTGGTGTTAGCAGCAGAATAAACTGGAAAATGTGGTGGTTTTTCTGTAATTTTGACATGATGATGATAAACAGCTTTAAGGTTTCACTTCAGTCAAGACAAAGTTCCTTGACGCAGAAGGATCAGGTTTACACATTTATCAAAAACTGGAAATTACTGGTCTGCATGGCTCTGAATATTAATGCTATCAAATGTCGGAACAACATACACCTTCCAGGGGAACAATAATGATGGATAACAGTAAACAGACATAGTGAAGAGCATAGAGGGGGTTAACTGACATTAACGTTTCTTAATATGATGTTTGACTGCAGCTTACAGGAGGAACTTCATGCTTCCTGTTCTGTCTTGTAGAGCCTGCTCAGCCACAGCTTTCTGTTTTTCCTCTCCACCTGGTCTTAGTGTGACTTTTGGTGTTTTTATAGTGTCTTTGCAACCAGCTGTTTCACTCTATTATGTGAACTTTTCTCTAGTTCTCATTTAAATCCTTGAATGGCTTTCCCTTTTTATGACTTCATAAAAAATGAAGAGACCTCCACCGGTTTTGGGATCTGATCCATTAGAACAACCAGAAACAAGACAAACATCCCCACACTCTGGTCCACAATCAGCTGGTTGACCACTACTTCCTGTTACACTGACCTGATAAGAACACGAATACCAGCCTGAAATATACAAAATAGTTGCATTTTTTTTAAAACTTTCTGATACAACTTCTTCCCCATAAAAATGTTTTATTGAAGATAAATCCTCTGTTTTGCTTCTGAGAATTACCAGCAGTAACTAAATAAAAATGGCTCCCAGCTCTGTCTATATAAAACAACTCAACTTCTTTCTCAGAGGCACGAGCAGGATGAACTGCAGCACATCTTCCTGCTGGACTAGTTATGCAGGCAGGTGAAAGAGCTTCTTTATTTTCTCTCAGAGAAGACGTTGCCCAAAGGCCTGAGCCACAGACAAAGCGATTAGTCGAAGAGAAAAAAAAAGCTTGCAAGGTCATTAAAAATGTCCCCAGATGCTCCAAACACATGGCACATAAAGTAGTCCATTCATGTGTAGGACACGGGGACAATAGAGCCGTGCTCTATCAGGGCTATTTTTAAACATAGATAACAGTTGAGGAACACTTTTATTTTGCTGCTTTATACCTTCACCTCATAAGGGTGTGAAGTGTCTTTCCTCCCACATGATTTATCCTCCCTCACACTGATTATCCGTTTTGATGCAGAAAAACCAGTCACGCACACATGGATTTCCAGCTACTTCCTGACTGGTTTTATGTTTTTCATCTGAGTAGGCATGGAGGATAATTTTGTATCTGTCAGTCCCAGACCTCCAGCCAACAGAGGGAGATGCCCTTAAAGCCAACGCTGCATTTTACAGTTTTTATGATTGTTTACCCACTAAACTAAAATTATTCCACAGTTAGTAAAACTTTACTATCAAGGAGTGAAAGACAGTCCAGATTTAGACAACTATGAACACAATATCAGCTTCAGTAAAACACTGAACATCAGCATGTCAGCATGTGACAGAAACATATCCATACGGTGACTCCATCTCCTAAGCAGGCCTGCAGACACGTATGAGTTTAACTGAAACACAGCAGCCAGATCTCAGCAGGTCTACAGAGCTGAACATCATCCAGATTGTTGGTCAGGAGCTCAGACAAAAACTGTTTCTACTTTCTCCTCTTTGGTTAATCAGCAGCTTTCATCAGAACTGCTGACATTTTACACCAGGATACAGGTAGTTTATCTGGGTCTACACAGAACTGAGGGTCTGCATCACCTCAATGTTCACTCAGGAATAACAGAGAGAACATCTGAACAGTGTGCAATGAGGGGGGCCACCTCCATCACTACTGCTCTCATGAACTTGTAACCAGTCTGTGTGACATCTGGGGTCTCATTTATAAACGTTGCGTACGCTTAAAATGGGGGGACTTCGTTCCACGCAAAAGTCAGGATTTATAAAAACAAATGTGACAGGAAAATGTGTGCACCTGTATGTAAACTCTGACCCATGCGTACGGACATTTTGGAGACCGAGAAAACGGACGAAGCAGGTTGTGAACTGCAGCCAGACTGCATCATACTCCTCACACATTACATTTCACTTCACACCAAACGTTAATTATCAATCCAGGTTTTCATAAACATTCAGAGCAGCAGGTTATCTGTACTTCAGCTTGTAGTGAGACAAAAATATTCCATAAACATCCTTCAATATGAAAATATATTTCAAAAATACCACTGATTGATACGATCATTTTGCCAACGTGGGAAGCAAAAGTGTACGCATTCGCTGAAAATGGCGTACGCCAAAAAGAATCAGATTTAACCCAGGGAGGCGGATGGCTGCCCTCCCTGGGCCAGGTTCTGCCTGAGGTTCCTACCTGTTAAAGGGGAGGTTTTCCTTCCCACCGTCGCATCTAGCCTCTAGAGAGGTAGAGGAAGGAAAGCTTCTGCGCTGGAGCTCTCCTTAAACCTGGAGGAGAGGGTCGTACTGAATGTATTTAAGTTAAAAATCTGACATGAGCAAAAACGTGAAAATAGAAATAATTAATGTCAGATTTAATAACCATTGAGCTAAGCTGTGAATCTTCTGTTTCATTTAAACTCAAGTTGAATCGCGGTGTCCCTTTGATGTGTTGATTGTTATTGAATTAAAGGATGAAAACTAAATGCGTTGCCTCCACCGATTATCAGAAAATAGTGTGAATCAGACTAATGCGTGTCTGCACTCCTGCATAAGGCTGCTTCCGCTCTAATCCAGAAGGTGCAGCCAGTCTGCAGCTGATTTTCAAAAGTGTTAAATATAGGCGCAGAAACAGCGACCGCACTTTTAATAAATCCCATTGCGCGTGCCACGCTGGTTTATTTGCATCTGCTCCTCCCAGTAGTGCACGTTCTGGCAGAAACGCCCAGAATGCAAATTCATTCAAGGCAAACATGCAAAACAGAGTGCAGCTGTTATTTTGCGTGTGTAAGGGGCGCAATCATTAGGTCCTTTGATAAATCAGCTAAAACATATTTTTGCGTGTGTTGTCAAGTTTGCACATGTTTTAACACACGCAAACCTTTGATAGATCCGGCTCTCAGAGTGCAGACCTCCGCCAAGACATGGATTTTTTTTTCCGCCATTGATTGTGGGTATTATTTTTGAGTTAGAAGCTCTGCTGGCAAAATTATCCCTATCTCCCTATAAAGAATCTTTTAAAAAATCCCAGCTATCATCCGCATTACCCCCTAAATCTAATTTTTATTCCACTTCTGAAATTTATGAAAATTTAATCAAAATCCGTCCATAACCTTTCAATTATGTAGCTAACGGACAGACAGACAGACAGAGAGACGCTGCTGAATACATGACCTCCGCCTTGGCGGGGGTAATAATAATAATTATGCAATAATAAAAAAGCAGCCAGAGAGGGCAAACCTGAAATCACACCGGTGGACCAAAAGATGAAGGAGGGAGACGCTGACCTGCCAGAGTCTACAGAGGGACCTGGTAAAGCTCTGTGTTCTATGACATGGCTGTGGAAACAGTTTTAGACACATTGAGAAAGCATCAGGCTAATATGCTGTGTCCTTCGGTTGTTGGGGGGTAATAGGTCTTGACCCAACAAGGGCACTGTGTGGTCGGTTCTGACTGAAGCTTTAAACGCAAAGGGACACCATCGCTGATGAACATGGAGACAGTTATGTGGTACATATCTTATAGCCTCATCAAAAGATCTTTAAAAGTGAACGTTTGCATTGTTACATCCTCACAGATCCTCCTCCCCTCTGAAGCTTTCCTGTTGCAGAGAGGGAGTCGGGGTCCTCGTCCTGGCAGGGAGTAGGCCAGGAGAGAGACTGTTTGCTTCCCACGTTGGCAAAATGATCGTATCAATCAGTGACATTTTTTAAAATATATTTTCATATTCAAGGATGTTTATGTAATATTTCTGGCTCACTACAAGCCGCAGTACAGACAACATGCTGGTTTGAATTTTTATAACCTGGATCGATAATTGATGTTTGGTGTAAAGTGAAATTAAATGTGTGAGGAGCATGATTCAGTCTGGCTGCATTTCACCACCCGCATCATCGATTTTCTCGTCTCCAAAATGTCTGTACGCATAGGTCAGAGTTTACATACAGGTGTGCACATTTTCCCGTCACGTTTGTTTTTATAAATCCTAACTTCTGAATGATTGAGGTGTACGCCACTTTCAGGCCCTGTTTTGTGCATACCCAACAGTTATAAATGATGGGTGTGTGGTTCTGCCGACAGCGTGAAGAGTGAAAAGAGCTCTATTTTCAAAATTGTGCCAAACCAGCCATAAAAATGGCAAAATACTACAGCTTTTCTTCATCATGCTTCCATCCTGGTCGGGAGTCATTTTTATTAATATCTATGACCCTTTTCCTCTGACCACATGTGGCAACAAAAGCTGTAAAATCAGTGTAACGATCCACACAGGCTGCAGGGATGCTGCTGGACAGCAGTGGCTATAGAAATGCACATAATAAATGTCAGTGTGCCATCAAGTGAGTCCAGAAAACAAAGTTTTAAGGTCGGAAAGTTACGTAATAGGTTTTTAAAGCATAAAGTCTCGAGCTCTGACATCTGCCTGCTTCCTCATAGTCCTCCCCCTCTTTAACCACAGACAGTGACACCTGGCCACACTATTATCATAACGCTGTAATAAGACAGGCTGAAATATAGAATATTTAATATCAAAGTTCTTCATGAGGAAAGAAAAAAAAAGCGAAACATCATATAACTGCATGAAAATATTCAAGTGTTGTTTTGAAAGCATGGAGCCAGAAGGGATTGTGGGAAGGAATTATGTCAGATGTTCCAGAGTTCCCAGTGATTCTACCAGTCAGATACCTCTAGGTTATTTCTCTCAGTCAGGAACCTTCTCAAGCAAAAAATAAAAAATAAAAAATTAGACCAGACCCTATAACTGACATCATCTATATGTCCTTTGAACGATTCCTTCAGGGACCATGGGAGTACAGATACACAACATGAGCCTATAAACAATGAAACAAAAATATTTTTCTTCTGCTGTGTTTATAGTGTTTGTGACAACTTGTAGTGTGTTGAGTTTGGTTCTGAGGTAATCTCCATAATCTAAACATAGATAAAAAAGACGCATGCTCACAACACCACAGGGCTGTTTCACCAAACCTGAGGGGTATTCCATGAAGCAGGATTAAGGGAAAATCTCAATTATTTTGATAAGTCATGTTATGAAATAATATTCAGATCTATTAGAATCAAATAACTATCTTAAATGTTTCTAAAATAAACAAAAAACCTTAACGTTGCTAAAGTAAAACATTCAATGGGTTGCAACACTTATATTGAAGAAATACAAGTCTAAATGCATTTACCATCAATACAAAGACACCCCCAACTCTGTTCCTGAGTGGTTGGTAATAAAAAACAGAATTAAGGTCAGGCCTGCTTAGACAAAGAATAGCTTCATGGAGACGATGTAACCCCCTCCATCCAATTTTTTCCGATAGATTACAGCAGCTTCCATACATAATGTGATAGAGAATAAGCAAATGTTGTTAGTGGGAAGAGGCCCTGTTCTGGTTAAATCCTGAAAATCTAATGATGCACGTTGCAAACATTTCACAACAGGTAGACATTGTGTCCATGGGGACACACCTGGAAGAAGTATGATCTCCACTCACTGAAGAAACTGACACCTTGAGGGAAAATATTGGACACCACAGTTTCCATGGTCTGGGTCTTCTTTATTGATTATTGATCGTCAGCTCACAGGCTTCGTCAGCTCCCTAGTTGACCAAGCCCAAAGCCAATCACCTCTATAACCCCTCAGCTACCACTACCCTGTGACTATCAAAAAGTGGAATAAATGTGACCATGGAAACTTTGGTCAGTCTGTGATTTTCTGCCAAAGAATGCAAACACAATTTAATCAAAAACAGATAAAACTGCAGTTGTCAACAGAACCAGAGAGGTGATATGCAATATAAATATCTTCCATAAGGCTAAGTAGCTCATAAAGTCAATTTAATCATCACAATAGTCTTCAAAATATATAAATGTAGCCCAGAAGACCCAGGCTGCTGCTGCAAAGCTCTCTCAAACACTGTAGCTAAATTCTGTGAAACAGGCCTCTGCATCACATTCAGAGAAAACATGTTTAGTTTTGGACCAGTGAAAGCAGTTTTATTGATCGATACCTACTTTGTAGTGAAACTTCATTTAGTATAGAGTAATAGATGGTTTGTCTTATTGTGTTTCCCATTTAGCTGGAGAAGCTGCTGCTGTTCTCCAATGATTATTATGCTGTTGCTTCTAATCTTCTCCCAGTGGTACACTGGAGAGATTGGTTTTTAAATTTGAGCTATCTGAAGGTTTATTGCTTTCATATTTTACATATATTACATATTTCATGCAATCTCCCTGTGGGATTAATACATTTTTCATTTTTCATAAACTGTTGCCATCAAATTCAAAATTAGCTCATATTTTAAATGAAATGGTCCCAACTTTTTTGGAACTTGGGTTCCAACATTTTTAACCCCAAAACAATCCATGTGTAACTTGGTGAGAGGACAGAATTATGCCTGTAAGTGAATCAGTTCATTCCAGTTAAATTCAGTGGTGTTTTGCTGTGGGACCTCCTGTGCATGGCACGAAACTAATTTAAATCACTTTCTGTTGTTTAAAAAAAAAAAAAAGACCATATAAAAAAATTAAGAGCAGTCTTCATCCCATCTGCCTGTAAACATTTGTGTTAATCTTGGGTTTTGCCTGCAGCCAGAGCATTAAGAGCCAGTCCAGTGGTGTGGAAGAATTTATATAGAATAAGAAGACGTGGTTGGACTGGATGGAGCTTTCTGCGGGCCCCCGGGGGCCACAAAAGAGGCTGCGCTGTCACTAACTGCCGTTGTTTTTAGGGCAGTGCTACATGCTCCAGTGGTTCTGTGGGATAATGCATCTGCAGAAACAGACTTTCCTCACAGATGTGGCTCACACATACACACACACAGTGCTGAACTCTTTCTGGAACAGCATAAATCACCGCGCATGCATCAGATCCTACCTTCACCGCCTCAACGTGAGACACACGATCAAACAGGGTGTCGTTTGCGGTCACTATCTGGTCCCCGACCCTCAGGCCCTCTCTCTCGGCCGATGAGCCCGGCTCCACCAGAGACACGTAGATCCCCACGCCATGCTCGGAACCCCCACGGATGCTAAAGCCCAGACCCTCGTGACTCCTGGAGCGCGTCAGGGTAACTTGTCGGACCTCTCCAAAGAGACCATGACAGAGGAGCGGGGCCATGGACTCATCGGTGTCCGGACAGCTGCTCGCGAGGGGCTGCTCGTTGATGGAGCTGACATAGGACTGCAGCGTGGGGTCGCCCTCATCACCAAAGACCTCCGCGCGGCCGTTGCTGGGCAGTAGGTCCGTCTTCAGGTAGAGCCCCTCGGATGTGTACTGGTCGAAGAGCAGCTGGTCGGAGCGGGGGATGACCAGGCGCAGTAGCGGCAGCAGCTGCCGCTTCCCGGCCGTGTCCAGGATCACCCGGAGGGTCTGGACCAGGTCGAAGACGTTGCGCTTGGCGTGGTAGACGTTGAGACAGTGGATGAACTGCTCTCTCTCCAGGTCACTCAGCAGCAGGTTCAGCGCGTTATGGAGCCGCCTGACGTTGGCGGAGAGCGCGCGGCCACCCGGGCCGGTCGAGTTCACCGATGTGTTGAGCGAAACGCGCTCCAGGTCCGCGCTCATTCTACAGCATACGGTAACGGAAACGGAGCTTCATGCACTTCGGAGGACGGCGCGGGCATCAAGTGAAATGCAGCTCACACTGGACAGGACAGGACACATCTTCAACAGGTGACTGCGGGTCTGGACGCGTCCTGCAGCTGATCCTGGATCATTCCCAACCACCCAGTAGATGCTCACATTCCCCTCGTCCCGCTGTCTCCTTACTCCAAAGTGTCCACCACAAAGTCCACAGAAAGCTGTCCTTGTCTCCAAAGATCGCAAAACCACACCTGGAAATATTCCAGAACAGACACAAACTCCGGACCCAGTCCTGTTCCACTGCAGACTCAACTGGAAGGAGCGCAGAACTGGACGCTCTTTGTCTACAGGAAATGACGCACGTGTGTGCGCGCGTGTCCACAGCGGTGTGTGTTGCTTAGAAACTGACAAACACCCCTCAGTCTTATTTAAATGATTATTTTTGGCAGCAGCTGATGTCATGCCGAGTGGACTGAATAAAGAACTAAAAAAACAACCAAACTTTTAAAAAATGTTTTATTTATTTGAATCTGACTCAAACATGAAGTCAGATTAACTTCTGTTGATAAATCCTCATCTGGACTGAGTGGCTGCTGAGTCCATGATATCCCTCTCTGGCATGGGGGAAAATTTTTTAAAAAAAGACAGGAGTGGGACAGATGAACATGACAGAGACAGGTGAACAGGACTGGGACAGGGTGTATGGATGTCCCTGGGCCATATATGGATGGCAGCTGCTTGTCAGCCTTTAAGCTGATAAAGATGGTTTACAGCCAAATCCTCTCTGAGACTCTTTATGATAACCAGAGCCTCAAGCTATTTTTATACAGATATTTTTAGATCCAGGAGTTGTCCTCCTCCTCAGGTCTGTTCCCTAAATCAGACTCCTGCATCATGCTGAGACTCCTGTTTGATCGTTAAACATAAAAACAAAGTAAAAAAACAAACCAATTATTCCATGTAGGCCAGTCAGTTCTGGTCATTATTAACAGCAGTCTGTCTTCAGTTGTGCTTCCTGCTAACTTTCAACATGCAGCAGTGAAACCCTGATGAAAAAAACCCTCGTCTCCGTCTCTAAGTTGCCTTTTCTCTCAAACATCTTGGAGGAACAATTTCTGCTCAGCTGAAGTTTGTTTCTGGATAAGCCTGATATTCTGGAGGTTCTTCAGTCTGAGTTGTAACCTGTCATGGCCCATGAGTCGGCATGATTAAAGGCATCTGATTCAGGTTATGATGGGATTCTTGTCCTGCTTGACCCAATGCTGGCTTTCCCGCAATGGAACAGGACATTTAACATCTCATTTACAACATCTAGTGGACATTTGTGGTACTACTCTGAAAGTCTTCAGGCCCAACATGGCAATTTGTGTAAATGTGGCTGGTTCTGAACCCTCTCTGCTCTCCTGTTATGTGGGGTCCCACAGGGCTCAGTCTTGGGGCCCCTGTTTTCCTCTGTGCATGTACTCCCACTGGGCTCCATTCTTAGAAATCTTGGCATCTCCCTCCACATTCAGATTTATGTGGCACTGAAGCTGAAGCATGGCTTCCCAGTATAGCACCACTTGTATGTTTTGATGACTTTTAAAACTGGGATGGCCTTAAACTTCTTACACTTTAACAATAAAAAGACAGAAGTGATGGTGTTTGGACCCAGTGGAAACAAAACCATCAAGTTGTTGCAGTGGTCCAGTTTTAGTCCAGTTCTTTTTTTCATTTAAGAGGTGAAAACATCTTTTATAGACAATAATCCAGCCCTCATTTTCTACTTTTAAATATCATCTTCAAACCTACTCCTACTCACCAACCTTTGACCAAGGATGAGATTTTATCTATTTTTATTGTTGGAACGTTGTCTTTTATTTGAGATTTAATTGTGTTTCATCATTTTATCATATTATCTGTTTTTCTGTCTTATATTTTAAAATATCATTTATATCTGATGTACTGCACTTTGTTTCAGTTGTGTTTATGTGTTTATGTATTTATAAATAGTACAAATGCTACATGGAAAATGTGCCTTTCATTCCTGATATAGCAGCTTTTTAAACCTTCTGCATAAATAAACAAGAGAAATTGACCCAGATTTAGTTAGAGAAATACAAACCATAAAGATAATCTATACATTATAATTTATTATTATTAGTGTAATTACTTTGGAGTTCAGAGAGGAAAGCAGTTAAATATGTCTCCTGTTAAAATAGAATCTGCATGATGATGATGGTGACTGCTGAGCAGCTGAAACAGATTCATCTGGAAAACTGCAACCGATCCAAGTTTCTGAACATTATCCAGGTTTCTGACCAGGATTCAGGTTTCTGACCAGGATCCAGGTTTATGAAAATGATCCAGGTCTCTGACCACAGTCCAGGTTTCTGACCATGGTCCATAGATGCCTCCGAGTCCAGAGAAGTAGGCGCTGCCTCTAGACCAGGTTAACATGCAGCTTCTTTTCTGTTCAGTCTGAAGTGAAATTGGGATTACAAATTAAGGAATTGTTAGTCTACTTTAGGGGTATTGAACTCCGGTCCTCAAGGGGCCGGCATCATGCAGGTTTTAGGAATTTCCCTGCTGCAACACACCTGACTTGGATCAATTGGTATTTAGCAGACTCTGCACAAGTCTGTTAATTAAGTCTGACTCTGAGTCAGGTGTGTTGCAGCAGGGAAATTCCTAATACCTGCAGGATGCCGGCCCTTGAGGACCGGAGAAGAAAAGCCTGAGTAAAAAGCAAATATGCCACTTCCAAATGAACCATCTAACTCAGGTGTGGGGAACCTTGGCTCTTATCCTGCAGGTTTTCAAAGCATCGCTGCTCCAACACACATTATTCAAATTAATGAGCCATTGTGCAGAACTTAATTGGCTGTTGGACCCATTTGATTTGAATCAGGTGTGTTGGATCAGGGACGCATGGAAAACTTGCAGGAATGCAGCCTCGAGGACCAGGGTTCCCCTGATCCAACTAAAGCTCATTATTTCATCTATGCTTTTAGTTATTTACTGTTTCCAGTGGAAGGTATGGGCAGGGAAATATGATGGGGTTGCGAACATCAAGTTATGTCATCTTGGGGGTTGTGGCTCAAAAAGTTTGAGAACCACTGGCCTAGAGAACAGCTACTGGACTGAACCAAGCTAAAGCCAGTCTGTGGTAAAACAGCTTCAGGGTCAGTGAAACTTCGATTCTTGGATCAAATGCTGCATGGATGAGTGCGTTAGACAAAAGTGAAGTGTTGTGGGTTGAAGGAAGGGTAGGAGATCCAGAAAAACAGTTGAAAATACACAATTCAAAAGTCCAAACTCCTTTCTTCAAATTCCCCCCCTAAGCCACGCCTCCAGAACACAGGAACAAGCAATGTTTTTTCCCGAGTGCTGAGCAGCATCGATTGACTTCTACAAAAGTCATAAAGACATAATAGTATTTTACCTATCAAGTAGAAATATGTCATCCATGGCATCACTTTGCAGACCTTTCTGTTGCTTCATTGACACCACCGCTTATATGCCTCACCTACACACACTCTGCTCTTGCTCCGCTCTCCTTCACATTTCTTCTTTGCGGCAGCTTTTCCAGAACAGTTTTTATTTTCCGACTTGATATCGCCACCTTTTCTGCCATAATGACCCTTACGTTTAAGTTATTTTGATATAGTATGCTAGCTAATGTAGCTAGCTGAGCTCTGGCTTTGTTGCCTTTGTTTACAAGTGCTCCAAGCCTCTGAGAGCGAGCAATTTCTGCACGAAGAGAGCAACGTGCAGAGGGGGTTGAGATGAATGGCAGTCAAGTTTGATAGACATCAACATCCAATCTTTTCGAACAGGCCAGTTAAAATGATTGGATGTTGTTTTTTTGTTCTGTTCTTTACACAGGTGACTAAAATATTTTATTTTTGTGTTGGAGCATTTAATTAATTGGCTGC
>JBBBVU010000012.1:30323258-30336215 GCA_037177055.1 Atherinosoma microstoma
ATTTTTGGAATTTTCGTTTGTCTAATTTGGTTTTAAAACAACAAAACCAATAAACCACCTAATATTTTGTTTTTTCTTGTTTTGTTTTGAAACATAAAAAACAAAGAACGAACCATACACGGATTGGAAAGGTATTTATAACCGAATTTATGAATTGTGTCATTTAATTCTGCTTTTAGAAAAAGGATTTGAAAATTCATTTTCAATTCACAGGATTTAATAATGAATTAATTAATACAATATGTAATTCCTCTTTAATAATTCCATTTCAAGTGTAAAATTACAAAATGCTTTGGAAATTTGATTTATTTTTATATAAATTATTTGTTGAATTGGAAATTTTATTTAGTAATCTATATTTTTATTTCACAATTAATTAATCATCATGAAAATGCTGTATTGCTTTTTTGATGACTCTCCTGGTCCTCCATATTCATGAGCCTGAAAATGCTTGCAGGGTGGGAATGGAGGAATGAGCCTGGACATGCAGAGGATCAGAAGGTCTTCTTGTTTACAGATGCAGAGCTTTGTGAGGAATATCAGCTCCCGATTTTTCCTCCCACCCAGCTGTTATAAACGACTAGTTTAATTTTCCTCTGTTTTCTTGTCCTGATTTTCTGTTCTTTTACTCCTGAAAATAAGTTGATGCTGGTTTATCTGAAGGAAACTTCCAAAAATTCTCCAAATACTGTTTCATTCTTGAAAAAATTATCAATAAAAGATTCTTCAGAAAAAAACAAACTTCCTGCTGGGGCGGCAGGATTGACACCACATCTGCAGATCAGTCAAACAAACACCTTCAGGTCCACATAAGCTTATCCCTAAGGACCAGGTTGTGTCAGAGAACCAGACCTGGAGCATGATGTCAGCGTCACTGGAACGATAGCTTTACTCTCTGTAGCCTACTGGACCACACACTGGTAAATAATCAGCTCATTTCAGACTTGTTAGAAAACCCACATGTCATACTCGCCTTCAGAGCCATGTCCAGCTGGCCCAGGGCCAGGTGAGCTGACGCAGCGTTGAACAGGATACGAGAAGTGGGCTCAGTGATCTGCTGGAGTTTAGCTAGAGCTCCCTGCCAGTCCCTGGCATCCAGGGCCTGGACAGACTCGTTCCACAGCTGGAGTAACTCAGTATAAAGCATTCTGGACAGCAAAGACTACAAAGCAGCAAAAACAAATATTAGAAATTAACACTGTGGTTGTTCTGATCAATGACACAGTGAAGAGTTCAAATCTATTCTATTTTACAGTCATCTATCAAATCTTAGTTTATTATAAAAAGTTTATTATAAGAAGTTTGCCAGAATTAATAGATAATCATGAATCTTTAGATTATGTTTAAGTAAGGATGCTTCAGATGTTTGTGTTTACGATGATTTCCCACTTCTGGATGATCACTTTAAAACTTAGAGAAATTTAGAGCAGATTTGCATCTTAGAGTCTGAGAAAATATAAATATGATCAACAAGAAGCAGCTGGATAGGAAACAGGATCACTTGGACCCAAAGAAAACTCAGACTCAATATGAGCAATGATCTATAGGAGTCCAATACAGAGGACAACTCAAATTCTGAGAGCAGATGTTTCACCTCTTAGCCAAGAATACAAGAAGAACCTTCTCTTGAACCAAGACAGACATTCAACTGGCTCCTCTTCACTTTCCTCAGATAACAGGGATCTGTTTTATTTTATTCTTATAATGAGCCAAACACACCTCATAGTTTAGAAAACACTTTTCTCCTGACCTCAACCTCTGTGAATCTTTGTGGAGGCATCTAAAGACTGAGATCATGAAAAGTTCATCATCCATAAGACACAAATAATTCAGTTTGATTTATTAAAACAAATCCACATGAGTCCAGTTTATAATAACTGTGTTCATAAAAGACAATTCATAAAAATAATCGCCTATCTCCTTCAACTTTAAATTTGAAATGTGAATGTTTTTCATCTTATTTCTACATTTACATGAAGCATGGTGTCCATGTAAACGGTTCTGTCTGCAGTCGTCTCATCAGAGTTTAATGGGAATCTGTAAATGCTAAAATAATCAACTCTTTAACATTTGATGAGGAGAAGAAAATAGAAGGAAACATGATCGGAATTCAGAAAGAATCACCCCCCCCCCCCAAAAAAAGAAAGAAAGAAGGATGACGGGCAGATTGTAGAGTCTGGATCAACATCTGAATCATTATTAGTTTCAATTCCTAAAGAAATTTCAATAAAAAGAAGAAAAGAGAAAATAAAGCTGGTAAGGAACTAACAGATAGTCAGGAATACTTCCTTGTAGCTTCTCCAAATTCTGTCAGCTCATGCTGTTCACTGAGATAAACCCAGATCTCTGAGAAACAGTCCTAAGTCTTCAACATTCATACAGACTTACTTTTTTCTCTGAATGAGGAGCTGGTGAGATTTCTGTCAGTGTTCCTGTTTCCCTCTACACCTGCTGCTCTGCTCTGAGCTCACGGTGAAGTCAAAGAAAACCAGCCTCACCTGAATCTCCACCCAGCTGCTACCAGGAAGTCTTCAGTCCACATTCCCCACACACGAGCTGGAAATCCACCTGGTTATGTGCCTCATTCCACATTCATTCCAACCAGGATGTAGAAATACCTGCTTTACCTGATGACTCCATGAATGTCAGTTTCTGTGTGTATGAACAGGTAAAACAACATGTTATAAACAACCTGTAAATTAACATAAAAAACAACCTGTAAAACAGCATGTAAACTACCTGTAAAAAAACTGTAGACAACCTGTAGAACTACCAACCTGCAAACAACAAATAAACGACCTGTAAAACAACCTGCAGAACTACCAGTAAACGACTTGTGAAACATCCTCAAAACAACCAGTAAACTACCTGTAAATAACCTACCAACGACCTGGAAAGAACTTGTAAACAACCTTTAAAACTACTTGTAAAACAACCTGTTCCTCCAGGTTTTGCATTCCTGAATCCTGTCATTAACTTTATGACCAACATGACTGATCTAGACCCTGCTTCTCGCCTGATAATTGCTACGTAGGCTCCAGCCTCCTTGCGACCCTGAATTGGACTAATCAGTGTAGAAAATGAATGAATGAAAAACAGGTCTGGTTCAGACTTCCTCACAGCAGGAAGCTGCAGGTACTTCCTTGACTTAGTGTTACACCACTGCTGATAATTTTTGAATGAGGTCTATTCAGAGAGACCTTTGACCTCCCAGGAGGAAGTCAGGACAAAAATGTCTCCTCTTTCCAGAAATCACGTGAAAGAAAACGTAGAGTTAACCCAGATTGGTCAGACAAAGGAACAGTTATGTTAAAGCTGCTCAGCCTGCTGGACCAACCTGCTGCACGGGTTGTGTTTTCCACACTGAAGCCCTGCCCACCACTAAGACCACACACACACCATTAGATATTACTCAATCAATACATCAACTCATTAGTTATTACTGGGCAGTAGTAGATTTTTAAACCCGGTCTCACAAATTTGTGACAAACCACTTTAAAAAATGTTTTCATTTCTTTTTATATAATTGATTTATTTCATTTTTTCCTATTCACTCTTGTTTATGAATCTATTTTTAGATCATTCTTTTATTTATTTATTGTATCTTGTTTTTTTTCCAACCTTTTTTTCTCTCCAGATGTTTTATTGTATTATTTTGTTTGTTACCATCAGATAAGTGTGAAGTTATCTTATTGACTTCATCTATTTACCGTAATTCTATAAAAATTATTGAGTTAATAATGATTTTATGATACATGTTTTAATTGTCTTGATCAAGCTGCTTGTTTTACTGCTGGTTCCAGTACCAATCACTAGCTAAAGTCTAGAAAAATGTTTTTGATATCACTATGAAACAAAAGGAAATTAAAAAACAAAAAAACATTTTACGAATCCTGTAGGGAAATTGTATAGTTGTTTTTTTCTGTGAATGTGATCTGCATCGGATGTGACCTTTGAACTTTTTAACCATTAAAGTTACAAGACAGCAAAATATGGCAAATAGTAAGGCAACAACATTAATGATAATATATTACTTGAAGTTGATGTGGAAAAAATAATTTCAGGGATAGGTCGACAGGTCGAGGCTGAAGTTGAACTGAAGTTGAACTGAAATTCAGAACAAATAATGTTACCCTTATTGTTCAGTAGCAAATATTACGAGCTGCACTTAAATGCAGCACAGAGCACAACAGAAGTCATGTGACTGGTAGATTCCGCGCAGGCGCGCGGTGGATCGAGTCCCTGGAAGCATTAGTTTAGTTCAGGTTTCAGACGCAACATGAGGGCGATATTAGCAGTTTTTCCACTCATATTTTCTCTGTTTTCCGCTAACAGACTCCACGGTCTGCCTCATTCTCGTCTTCATCCTCAGGTAACAGTTTAGGTTACACCTGTACTCGTTTGTTGGAAGTTTCACTTCCTCTTCATTCACCAGCTGTTTTTCACCACTGACAGTATTGGTCCCATAGTTGCTGATGTATATTGTACAATTGTACTGATTAATGAATCTGACGCGGTATTTTCTAGTGACGTTAAAACAACTACAGCATTAAGTAAGATTCCTTCTGAAAGTTGAGGTGTGTAAAGTCTGTGGGGTTTGACATTTTGACTTGATCCACCTTTGGCTCGGTTACAGCAGAGTGAAGAGGCTGGAGCTGGGCTTAACCCGGACCAGGTTCAGATGTGGCTCAGAGTCCTTTTCAGCACCAGATATGGGCCACAAATATTCATGACCAGCTGGGAATCTCCATGAATACCAGACCAGTCAGTGACGTGCTCTGTGCTAATTTCCCCAGTCCAGAGAACAAAATGGAACTAAGCTGGACCCCCAGTTTACAGAGAAGTACTTCAGCCAGACGGTGGACCACTTCAACTTCAACAGCATGGGGAACGGGACCTTCAGACAGCGTTACCTGATCACAGGTAAAAACTGCTTCCTGTATATAAGTGGACCAAAGGAACAGTCAATAACTGACAGAGCTGTGGTTTTTCTCTCCTCTAGACCAGTACTGGAGTAAAGGCCACGGTCCCATCTTCTTCTACACCGGCAATGAGGGGGACATCTGGGAGTTTGCTCTGAATTCTGGATTCATCACAGAGTTAGCTGCTCAGCAGAAAGCTCTGGTCATATTTGGTGAACATGTAAGAAAGCAGCAGTTTATAAAGGAAGTTGTGTCACGTGATGAAGGCTTGTCACATGACTTTTATTCCCCATATATATGATATATTCTGCTGCTGTAATCCACATGCCAGAAGAGTTCAGTCATAATTTTTTATTTCTTTGTGTTGTCCGAGGTGTCAGGGCTCATTTACAGGTTGACAGGAAATCATCATTATTTGTTAAATTTAATGACGGTAACATTGTGGTTTGATCAGATTCCTTGGAAAAACCAACAATTGTTGTTAACTTGGTTTCTAGGTTAAAGTATGGTTTGTTTAATTAGGAAATGTGCATCTTCTGTGACATACATCACTTACATTAATTTTAATTCAGTTCTAAAAAAGTTGGGTGTCTGTGTAAAATGTAAAAAACAAAACAATGTAGTGATTACCAAATCTCATCAACTCATATTTCCCTCCCAATAGAACATGAACAACATATCAAACGTTGAAACTAAGACATTTTATCCTTTCATGGAACAACTGAAGGAGCATTATTACTTTAAGATTTTATTTTTACAGCTTGTGTCTGTCCTCCCTTCTGTCTCAGAGGTACTACGGCCGATCTCTGCCGTTCGGCAAAGACTCCTTTAACATCCCTCAGGTAGGGCTGCTGACTGTGGAGCAGGCCCTGGCTGACTACGCCATCATGATCACAGAGCTGAAACAGCAGCTGGCAGCCACCAACTGCCCTGTCATCGTGTTCGGTGGCAGGTAAGTTCCACCTGACCGGCTGTCATGTGATCACCACCGTTCTCGGGCATCAGCCACTGAAGACTTTAACAATTTGTTACTAAAGGTTTATTCAGATCTCGTTGAGTGTTGGTGTATGAGATTCCTGTGTATTCCTGTTGTTATATTAGTCTGATTATCTCATCCTGGATGGTCTAATCTGTGCTGACAGTTATGGTGGGATGCTGTCGGTATACATGAGACTGAAGTATCCAAACGTTGTGGCTGGAGCCCTGGCAGCGAGCGCCCCCATCCTGTCTACTGCTGGACTTGGAGACCCAGGACAGTTCTTCAGAGATGTTACGGCTGTAAGTGTCTATGTGTTGTTTTTCTTTGTTGAAGCTCAATTTGAGATATGAATGAGTTCTTAACAGTAAGAAGAAGATGTGTGCGAAGATCTCTGGTTTTAGAAATGACCTTTATGCTGCAAGTAAAGAAAAACTTGATGTGTTGAAGACTTATTAAAAGTTGATGACTCTACATGAAGTTACATCTGAGGACGCCTCGTGATGAACTCAGGGAGGAGAGAACATACCAGATCGTGGAGCTGAGGAAGCACCGATTGGGTTCTAAAATGTCTGAAATTACTCCACAGCTTTCACCTGCTTGGTTAATGTAGAAACAACGAGGGAACAGTTCCTGAAACAACGGCTAGGTCATTTAGGGAGCATTTAAAGCTGGGAAAGATAACAAAGTTATATGTATTAATCATTCAGATCAACTTGTGTGTTTGACTTTTTAATTGTACCAGTAAAATAAATCGAGGTGCAGCCAAAATTTCCAGCGAGGAGCTGCCTGAGCTCCTTGTTTGGATCCACTTTAAGGATTTCCTTCTGGTTATCACCCAGATGCACTGATGGTTATTTATATTATTGTGAATAAGAATGAGCTTCAGGAAAATGTTGAGTAAAAAAAAACAAACCTAAAGGTATATTTTCCAGAATCTCCTCCAAAACAGCCTCCAAGCACAGCTCAAACACATGGGCTGAGTCTGATGGAGGGTGCTCTGGTTTATTAGCCAGTATAATGTCAGCCTGATGCTTCACCACAAACACGCGTATGGAGGACCAGGAAAAGAGGAATTACATATTGTATTCATTAACTCATTATTAAATCCTGTGATTTGAAAATGAATTTCCAAATCCTTTTTCTAAAAGCAGAATTAAATTACACAATTCATAAGCTTGGTTAGAAATATCTTTCCATATAATACATTTAAAGAACCTTTTCCATTTTCTTTTTCCCCTTGCATTTTCAAATCCTTTTTCCAAATGCATTTCCTTAATGGTTCAATGTATATTTACAGTCAATGGTTTACACTTTCCGTGACTCGTCTGGGCCTTGAACACACTGAAAACCAAGTTCAACCAATCACAGCCGCTTCATGTGCTCCGCGTGGTACTCCAGCTCTGTCATTGGTTAGACAGCAACACATGGGTCTCATCAGCTAGCTAACAGCTAGTTAACCGCGTTGACAGTACAGATCCAATAATGCAAATACACAGTAAGGAGACAGCTGCAGAATAGGTGGAACTTTGAAGCATCCACACAGCATTCAGAAGATGAGTTTCTCTTAAAGTTGCATGTGTTTTCTGTCTTTTTATTTCGCTAAATTGGCTAAGTAACAAGGCAAACATGCAAATGTGATTGTCTGACCAATGAGAGAGCCGGAGAACCACGTGGGGCAAACGTGTAGCGGCTGTGATTGGTTCAACTTTGTTTTCACTGCTCAAGGCCTAGAAGGGTCACAGAAAGGGTAAACTATTTAGGAAATGCATTTGTAAAAAGGATTTGAAAATGCAAGGGGAAAAGGAAAATGGAATAAGTTATTTTAAATGTATGATATGGAAAGATATTTCTCACCAAATTTATGAATTGTGTCATTTAATTCTGCTTTTAGAAAAATTATTTGAAAATTCATTTTCAAATCACAGGATTTAATAATGAATTAATGAATACAATGTGTAATTCCTCTTTAATTCCATTTAAAATGTTAAATTACAAAGTGATTTGCAAATTTGATTTCTTTTTATATGAATTATTTGTTGAATTTGAAATTACATTTAGTAATTAATCTATATTTGTATTTCACAATTAATTAATCATTATGAAAATGCTGTATTACTTTTTCGATGACTGTCCTGGTCCTCCTGGACATTTTCAGCGTTTCTGTTGGTCTATTATTGTTTTCTGAACTTCTGGAGGAGACCTGATCTCCATGAGTTCAGGAGACTTCAGACAGACGGGGGGGTTGCAGAGGTTAAAATTCATTCAATTCTCATCCAGATTTTTTTCTTTATTTGGTTGAAGAACCAGGAAAAACTCTTAAACTGGTGGAGATAACAGATCTCACCCACATAGGAGCAAATTCCACCATATTCCAGGTTTTACTATTTATTGTAGTTTCATTGTCAAATTCTAAGATTCCTCATCATGGGAACTTTGGGTCTCACAGTTTCCTGAGTCATAACAACTATCAAGAATCAGAAACATGTGATTTTGACCCTCCCATAGTCTGAGCACATTTCTGATAGAAAAATATTTTATTAATCCCAGAGGAAAATTGCAATAAATGAATTATTATGTAAATTGCCAAAATTAGTCACACTGCACAAACCTTTAAGACCCACCTTTTAATTTTGCTTTTGATGATCTCATCTGGTTTTTAGTCTATTTTAGTATTATTATTGTTTTATTGTTCTATTTTCATCCAGCTATTTATTTCCATCATGTGATTATGTAATCACTTATCTATTTTAATTACTAACCTCATGTAGGTTTTATCTTTTGTTTTTATTGTAACCAAAGTTTATTTATTTTTTGAAAGTCTTATATTTACTTTTACACTCTTATTGTTCTTATTTATTTTAGTCTTGTTTGATCTTTAAAAACTTTGTTAATTCCAGTGTTTTCCTCATGGGTATCCTTCACACTGGAGGCAATGCCTACACGGTCTGCAGGGTCATTGCCATGGGGATGGCTCTTTCTCTGGGTGGCCCTTGCATTACAGCCTTGTTTGTGGCCGTCTCGTTGGTTGTGGGTGGGCTGGCTCCTGGTGGGAATGGATCCCCAGGATGTCGTTTCCTCCCAGTGGCGCCAAGCCAGATGTTTGTTTATTTATTCATTTATTGTTACTGGTTGGTTAAGGAGACAGACCATAAGCTTTTAGAGTTGTGTATGTGGCATTGGGGGGGGGGTGTCTGTATGTGTGAATGACCAGGTGTGTGCGTACATTTTTTTTTAAACTTTTCTTTGTTGTTTTTAATATGTGAAGCACTTTGCGCTGCTTAATGAATGAAGGTGCTATACAAATAAAATTAGATTTGATTTGCATGTGCGACCAAGATGGTGGCACTTTGGAGCTTCTGGTTCCCAGATCTCAGCTGGACTCTTCTTGTCTGCATCAGATATTCTGGAAAACTAAGAACTGGACTTCTGTTTGTGGTTGTCAGGACTTTGAGGGGGTTTCTACAGATTGCAGAGATGCGGTGAGAGGAGCTTTCCATCAGCTGAAGGAGTTAGCTGAGCGTCAAGGTAAATATGTCTGGTTCAGTGATGATGGCTGTAATTCAGTAAATTAACAAGACTCAGTTGGACTGAAATATGAATCTTAGGATGTCTGTGAGGTGGGATCAGTAAGTGAGAATAAAGAGATGATGTTCTGCTGGTATCAGATTACAGACGCATCCAGTCAGAGTTTGCTCTGTGTAAGCCTCCATCATCTGGTCAGGACGTCCACCAGCTCAACGGCCTCCTGAGGAACGCCTTCACCATGATGGCCATGCTAGATTATCCTTACAGCACACACTTCATGGGCAACATGCCTGCCAACCCTGTCAAGGTAAAGCTGCTGCTGGAGGAAGATGAATATATGCATTCATTCAGTCTCATCTTCAACCTTTTAGTGCACCCATCAGTGATTCAGACACACATTTAACCTGCTGATGTGTCAGGAGCTTTAACATCCTTCAGGAGATAATAATAATAATAATAATAATAATAATCATCATCATCATATCATATTATGATTATTTTCTGTTTGTTGATCAGAAGTCAGCAGATGGATCATTCAGACTTAAACTTCTGCATCTTTATTATATTCTGTAAATTGATTTTGTGGATATTAGATATTCAGTTTAAAGTATGAAGAATAAACTTTATACAAACGTTTAAACAGCGGTTTGTGGTAAATTCTCTGAGTGATGGCTGTCAGATATGATGTTTTCTTGACTAATAAGTCTGCCAGACTGAAGCTGATTGGTTGTGTGGATCTCCAGGTGGGCTGTGAGACCATGCTGCGAGGATCTGAGCTGCTGGCTAACCTCCGGGACACCGCAGGTAAAAACCAACCCTGGAACAAAGAGTTCAGTCTGCTCTTTACTTCAGCATCTTAACTGTTTCCAACCTGCAGGGATTGTTTACAACTCCAGTGGAGTGCTGCCTTGTTTTGACCTGTACAGCCTGTACGTGGAGTGTGCTGACCCGACCGGATGTGGACTGGGCCTGGACAGCCTGGCTTGGGACTACCAGGTACTCCACCGACACACGGCGTAGGATGGTTTTTAGTCAGCTGTGGGGTACACTTACACACACCTGTTGTTTGTGTGTGGCTGCAGGCGTGCACGGAGATCAATCTGTGTTATGAGAGCAACAACGTGACAGACATGTTTCCTCCGATGGCGTTCAGCCAGAAAGACCGGGAGACTTACTGCTCCAAACGCTGGGCTGTGGTTCCCAGACCAGACTGGCTCAAAGTCCACTTCTGGGGGGACGGTGAGCTCTGAAACCCCCTTGTTCTGAATTATGAGAGAAGGATGTAAATGTCCACTGAAAAAAAGCAAACTATCAGTTAAAATGTCCTAAAAGGCTTCCGTAGATCAGCTGAACTTAGGCTAGTTTCAGATGTTTTAGCAGTATTTTAATAAACTTCTACTATTCAGCTCTCTCCACAGCCAGCAACATCATTTTCTCCAACGGAGACCTGGACCCCTGGGCCAATGGAGGGGTGAGTGTTCACACCAAACTAGTGCCGAAGTAGGGCCAAAACAGGTCAAAACCAAGACAGAACCAGGGTCAAACCAGGGCCATACTAGGGCGAAACTGGGAGTTAATCAACTGTCCTCTGTTTCAGGTCAGGAAGTCTTTGAGCTCGTTGCTGATAGCCCTCAACATTTCAGGAGGGGCCCATCATCTGGACCTGAGGTACAACAAGCTTTTTTTATTTGAGCCCTTAACAAATTGTATACAAAAAAGCATATAAGCAGGATTTATTACTGTGATATGTCAGAATTATTGAAGTGCCAAAGGTCTCCACCAGGGGGCAGAAGTATCAGATTGTGTACAACAGGGTTTGGAGCAAAGTTTTTACAGAAAGTGATGAAATAAGTCTCAGAAACTGGATGCATTAAATATATGAATTAAGAGGGTTTTATTTTTTCTTTAGTTTGACCAGATAAAAGTATAACAGGACTTTTTTTCTCTCTGTGGTTTCCTGCAGAGGATCTAACGAAGCTGACCCAGCATCAGTGATCAGTGTCAGGAAGATGGAATCGAAGCTCATCGCCCAGTGGGTAAAGATGGAGAGGATGAGACTGAACGAGTCGCATTAAACTTTCTTCATGACCGTGATTATACAGGATGAGTCAAATATCAGCTGAGCTCACCCAGATTAAGAACTAGCTGAAACCAGTCTGACAAAAGGACACCAGGTTTTGAGACTGTGGACGTCAGAATAAATCAGCTTGTTCGATGATGGACACAAATTCTGCTTAAATAAAACTTCTTCACTCTGAAGTCCACATCAGTATTTTAGATTTAAATCAAGCACACGTTCATTTTTTATGTGCAGAAATGAAAGAGAATTAAATAAGAGGCGAGTTTGTCGACATTACAGAAATTTTCTGTTCATTTTCTCCATCGCCGTGGCAACAGATCACCTCCAGGACCCAGAAATCCAGGTTTACATCAGAAAAACCTGATCCAGTCAGGAGAAAATGAACTATGATTGTTTGTTTGTTTGTTTTGATGCCTTTCACAGAATGTAATGATTGATTATTTTTGTCCAGCCATCATGTTGTCGTGTAATAAACGTGAAGTTTGTGGTCTGATATTTTTTCTGGTTGTGTTTCCAGTCAGACCAATTTTACTGAGATGAAAACATTTGCTGTTCTCATTTTCACATCTGGGACTAGAGGCTGGCAGCTGCCGTCCCCGGCCCCCTGGGGAAGTCTAGCTGGGACCTTCCTCTGCCTTCTTCTGGGTGGGTGTGTGGTAGTCCCTGTGGTGGACTGGCTAGGATTTGTGCTTTGGGGTGGCTGCTAGTCTCCTGAGTCTTGGGACCTCCTGGGGCCTGTTTAACAAATTAGAGTTCAGTCATCTGGGATAAGAGAAGATGGCAGGGTTTGGACAAGCCTCGTCCGAGCATCTCGGTTTAACTGACTTCAACACTTTAACTGCTTCCACAACAGCTTTTTCCCACCCACTGCAAGGCTAGTAGCTCAGGACATCAACGAGGGAAAACCTCACTCTCTCAGACACTTGCTGGACTTTTCTTTTGTGTGCAATAGATTACACTACCCTGAGTGCAAAATCTGTGTAAACATTTCGGCCCAAATTCAGTTCTGTGTATATGGATCTGTTTTTAACTCACTAGTTTTATTTTACTTTATTATTTATAATGTGTCGTTTATTTGAAAGTTAAGTTTATTTACCTTATGCACCTTGTCTTGATGCACTTTTTGTTTTTTCTAGACTCAGGGACATGCACAAGAATTCAAATGTACCTGTTTTAACTTGTACAAATGGCAATAAACTCTAAACTAAATTGACTTAATCAATTCAATCCAATTCATTGTTTTTCCATTAGTTTTTATGCAAGCTACAAAAATAATTACCTAGCTAAAGAAACCAACGGATTGCTTCAAATCTTCACTTTGATTCAATCCCCTATCCTGAGCATGGATGGGGCAGTGTGCATCAGACACTTAATCCCCTCCCTGGGCCGCCACCTTATCGTGGTGGAGGGGTTTGCGTGTCCCGTTGAGGGACCAGACAAAGCGCGGCCCA
>JBBBVU010000012.1:30336315-30348241 GCA_037177055.1 Atherinosoma microstoma
TGTGTTGAAGAAGGAAACATTGAAATCCTGCAGGACAGCGGCCCTCGAGGACCAGGCTTTGACACCTGTGGTCTACACCATGACAGTGACCAACTAGAATAAAGTGCAGGTGGTCACATTAACGGACATAGACATAAATGGGCTCTTAAGTACAATGAAAATAAGGAAACATTTCCCCTAAAATGATATATAATAATAATAAAAACTTTGCCTACGCTTGAAATTGGATCCATCTGATATTAGCTGTGACCCGAGAGACATAACGGAGTTAAATATCTCTTTCATGAATAGCCTGAGTGACAGTTGAGGTCACTGTGCCTCTGATTAATCATGGGCCCTGTTGTTGTGATGTTGACCCTTTGTGGCCAGGGCGCTTTATTTCCACCACGGTTCAATTCCCGCCTGGGCCTTCCTTCGCCCAGCAACAATGAGTAATAACAATTATGACAGTTTTAACCAATTTTCACATTTTAGAATTAATACTTTGTTTGAGGCTTTCATGACTAAATAAAAAAAACATAAAAGCGAGCGACAGTAACTTTACGTTCAGACCATAGATCGAATGAACAGATGTTCAGCATGTAGACCTAAATGTTGTCATTAATCCCCCGGACAGGTTCGTCCAACTACACGAAATATTGCCTTGGTCCACTGCCTATAAGATTTTCTATTTAAAACAAGTACTTAATGTTTATTAAATCATCTTTATTCTGAACTCTGTCAGCATTTATTCTCAGATCAAACAGTTTCATTTTCAGGAAAGAAACAATTAAATACAAGAGAGACAAGTTTTTCAACTTTACAGAAATATTCTGTTCAGTGTCAACAGATCAAAGACAGGACCAGGAGATCATCATCATCATCATTAGAGAAACCTGATCCAGTCAGGAGAAACCTAGGATTCTTTTGTCAGGAATTCTTCTGTTCAGCCATCAGGTAATTGTGACGGCTGTAATAAACTGGGAGTCCGTTCCCAGTCACTTTTCCCTCCTTCTCTTTGCTGATTTCCTCGTCATATCTAACGATGATTAAAATGATTTCATGTCTTTTTGTGCTTCGCCTCCATTCAGACGATACATTCAGAAATCTGACTCAATCTAAAAGTTGTATCTTTC
The DNA here is from genome assembly GCA_037177055.1 of Atherinosoma microstoma. Lineage (NCBI taxonomy): Eukaryota > Metazoa > Chordata > Actinopteri > Atheriniformes > Atherinidae > Atherinosoma > Atherinosoma microstoma. The sequence goes on from JBBBVU010000012.1 coordinate 30,337,431, forward strand.
TCCTGCTGATAAACAGGAAATCTTCATGGCTGACTGGGTTTCTGCTTTGTGGCTAAAAAAGATCATCAGTTTAAAAATATTTCAAATCTTATCAAAACAGCTAAAAACAGTGGAAGTGGCACCTCTGGAGGAATGGCTTGTCACAATCTGAGCCCAGAGGTCTGGTTCAGGTCCGGTTTAGGTTCAGCTTATGGTTCATGCTGAAAGAGATTCTTCAAAAGGAAGAGTCAAGAGCCCTTAGAGGCAGATTTACACACAGATAAACATCAGGATTAAGGATTTCTGGAAAAATATAGTTTTCCTGCATTGATCCCAACTTCATGGTAAATAAACAACATTTACACATAAAAACAGCTTGAATGGACTGAATTTAGTCTGAGGCAACAATAAAGGCACGATTGAGAAAAAGAAAGACATGTACAGGTTTGGTCTCAATACAAACAAACAAACCAACAACTATGAGAAGCTACGGAGGAAAGTTTCTCTGCTTGGACAAAACTACTGCAGAAACTAAAGCAAACAGAAAATCATCATGAAGCAATGATCAAGTTTAAATAAACACCACAAATGAATATATTAATCTAAATATATAAATCACCTCCCCGTCTGATGGAGGCTTCACTCAAACATCTGATCAGATATAAAAATGTTTCTCTGCTGCATCACAGCAGAAAGTTCACAGTTTGTTGATCCAGGAACTACAGGTCATGTGACCCAGGTCACGTGGGAAGAAAGACGATCAGGAGGAACCACATGGAGTCAGTTCCCCCAGATAATCCCATCAACGCCTGACAGACGACTATTAATATGAACACTTTAGAAGAAAGACAGAAAAAACAGAAAGCTCCCAGTACCTCCATACTGAAGGATTCTGGGTAATTTTACAATGCAAACAGATGTGAGACGGTTGATCATTCCTCAGCTTTTCTGGTTTTGAAAGATTACTTATTCATTTTTTTCATCTAACAGCTTTAAAGTGGAAATGAAACAAACCATTTTTGACACAGAAATTGCTCCAATATAATCGAAAAAAACATACAGCCTAAAATTTGCTTTTAAAAAGAACTAAAACGACAGATATGACCAATTTAATTTTGTAATTTTAGCTAGCTCACCAGACAGGGAGCAGCCATCTTGGCGTGACGTCACAGGTTTGGTTGGTTCTTTGGCTGCCAGTTGAATCCATCAGTATTATCAGCTACGCTACACCTAACACGCCGTAATACATTTAATAAGATAAATACAACGGAAGACGGAGCTGAAAGGCGTATTGAGCATCCAGATCTTATTACCTATGCTTTTGAGCTAATACACCGTGTGACTGGAGCAGTGATACGGAGAGAAGAGGGAGATGTGGAGGCGGTGCTTGTCTCGGTGGAGCGTGTCAGCAGCGCTACCTGGTGGAGGCTGCCTGCTGTCAGGAGGCTGATGCATAATTAATGTTCACACATTTGGATTACTGTTCCGGGAGGTGGACGTTTTGGAGGTGGGCACGCTTGTCCCTGAAGGATGTCCGAGCGGAGACACCGGAGCGTCCGGTCAGCAGCAGGTAACCATTAGTCAAGCTAGCTAACGTTAGTAATCACCGGATGTTTAACATAAAATAGAATAAATAAATAAATCAGAAATATGATGGAAAAGACGCGAACAATGTTTCTATTTGCATTTATCTGACGAAACGTTTAATTCACTCCCTGCTGATACTACGAGCTAATTACTAGCTAAACATGAGCGTTTAGGTTTATGAGAGCTGCAGTCTGAGTTGAAAAGTGTTTAATAAGAAGCTCAACGGGGACGGCGTCAGAGAGATACCTTTGTGTCCGTTTTGGAGTAAAGGCATGGCCGATGACTTAGTGCCTCCCGACTTAACTTTACGTGTCTCTCCTCTTTGTGAAAATGGGCCGTTTAGTCCTCGGCCTGAACTCTGTAAAAATTGTTTTTACACCAAGGAGTAATACAGTAGTGTTGCCCTTTTTCCTCCTCTTCTCCTTTGGCTCACCAGCCTCCATCAACCACTCTGTTATCTCTCTGACTGTTGTGCACAGGGAGACTCTCATCAGTACCGCTGAACCAACCAACCCCATGACGTCACGGTTTATAGTTCTGCAAGATGGCAGCGCTCATGCCACAAAAGATAAAACAACGCAGCGTTTTTCTTTTAAATGTTCGTATTTTTCACATTTTTAATATAATGATTGATAAGAATGGGACTCAATCTAGTAAATAATGTTAGTTTGTTTGACCGTTTCATTTCCACTTTAATGGAGGGAGTTGAGAGCAACAACCAAACCAAGAGGTTCAACGGGTTCTCCTGGCAGAGGAAGGTAAAACATGTTAGAAATGTTTTTCCTTATATAAGATAGAAGCTCTGTAGATGTTCCGCTCTAAGCTGCCTCACTGATGAGATCTGATAAAGTTTCATGTCAAATATTATCATACATGAAGAAAATAATCAAAGAGAGATATTTCTGTTGGTCTGATCCAACTTCAAATCAACCTCAGAGCAATTTAAATCCTGGATGAGGCATGAATCTGAGCTTGGTGCTAATCCAGATTAATGAAGAGATGACCCAGTATAAAACCTCCCCACGATCCACCATCCTAAACTTCTTCATGCTTCAGAACCAGAGCCTCCAGAACCCCTATGATGGACCGACGAAGCATCAGTCTCTTCACTCTCAAAGAAATAAAAGTCACGTTTCAATCTGGACATAAATGCAGCATGAACACAGTTCCAGTCTGACCCCTGAAGGAAACTCAGGACAGTCTGATGGTTTCAGCTCAGACAGCCTGGAACCTTCCACGATGGAGAACCTCAGCATTGTTTCTGACATAAAAATAGTCAGTCTAGTTCGAAAATAGTCGTCTTCAAGTAAGAGTCAGGTTCTTCCGATATAACACCATCCTTCTTTTTTCCATCGCTTCGAGAAGATAAAAACCAACCATCCACATAAATAAGCAACCTTGTCCCTCTGTGGTTTGTGTTCAGGGTTACAGCTCAGCTCCATCAGTCACAGAAAACAGCAAAGATTTTGGTTTTGCCACCAACCCTGAGAAATATTGCTGCGTCTCAGCTGGTGGAAGGCCAGATGGGCAGCGGGTGGGCCTCTGTGTTGAACACGTAACGGTCTAAACTGATGAGGTCCGTGTCATTTGAGAACAGCAGGTACAGATACTTCAGGGTCTCTCCCAGGAAGAAGCTCTCCATCTTATCTCTGGGACTCGGATACTCCGGATCCCGTACGTTGTTGATGGACGTGTAGCCTCCAGAAGAAATCTGAGGGAGACACAAACATTGGTTTACATCCAGACGAAGTCCAGGTGAGGAGGACATGAGAGAGATCAGAGGTTATCTGAATCAGTCTGAGTTCAAATTAAAGGAAGAAACATGAATACTGAACTGATCTATCAGCTAACGTACAGCTGAGGTCCTGGAAGAACTGAATTTGTCAGAAAACACCGTGAGACGATTTTCTTTTCTGGTTTAAGATTTCCATTTTTTTCCTCCTCTATTTCATCTGAAATTGGAAAAAAAACTCAACAGTTTTATTAAAGGTCTATTTGTGGACATTTTACGGAGCCAGAAATAGAAAATATCTGTTTTTTCAGTTTATTCTCCATCTTTTTTTTATTTTAATATCTTGTCCTTTCCAGCATCTTTGCAAGCAGAACGGTGGCCCGTCTGTTGTGTTGTGGTGAACAAATTTTCTTTGCCAAGATTAGCTTTATGTATACAAGGCCCCTCTTGATAATTTAAGCATTATTCTTTATCATCAGACTTGTCTATTGCTGAATTTGCATAGTAATGCAAGACTACACAAGGGGGGTGAGGGGAAGAGAAAGTAAAGAATAAACAGAATAGAAAAAATGAGCGAAGAAAAGAAAAAAACAAAACAGAAAACACCAGACAAGCAGCTGCTACAGAAAACCACCTGTAGCATCATCCAGAAAAACAAAGCTGGCAATCATCGGGAGCACCTACAAAAACAAAAACACAAAGGAGGCAGAGCCCCCCCCCCCCAGATTTCTTCTGTAGAAGTAAACAGGAAGTTGTCAGTGCTGCAGTAAAATGAACAAACATGGCAGCAGACTTTATCGATCAGTTAAAACGGTCCTCTGTAGATTTCTGTAGACATCCAGGGGGATAGGTATGTCTCTGATGTCTGATTTTCATGGTCTCATCCTGAATTTATTCACTACTGTGAATAAATGTGTAGTTTCATGTTTAAAGTATCACTCAGACAGATTTTCCCTGTTTATGGTGCTGACCTTGGTAAACTTGTTGAAGCTCTGGAGGATCTCCCAGCCCCAGTCCTGGTATTTCTGGTCCTTTGTGAGTCTGTAGAGGTAGAAGAGACTCTCCACCGTCTCTGGTCGTAAGAGGTTGTGTCGGTCTGCCAGCTGCCGGGAAAAACAACCAGACAACACAGACGAGAGCCTCAGGTCAGTTAAAACTTGTCTTCTAAAAGACCAAGAAATGTCCAAACTATATCAACTTTATTTAAAATCACAGACGACTTACCTTAACATCGATGTCTCTGGTGCTTCCCTGATGCATATTGAAGTGGACGATCTCTGGACTGAGTCCCGTCTCCATCTGGACATACATCTGATAGCAGGTTTCCATCAGCTCTTTGGCCAGCTCCAAGTGGTCAGCAGGCAGACCGTTGTGGGCTCCGAGGGCCAGAGTACCAGGCAGGAAGCAAACCAGGTGGTCCTGAAAGACCGTCAAGAGGTCTAGTTTGTAAAATCCTTCCAAACCGTTCAGGTTTGCTGATCTGTTGAGGTAGTCATTCATCATCTACAGATCTGTTCAGGTAGTCATTTATTATCTACAGGTCTGTTCAGGTAGTCATTTATTATCTACAGGTCTGTTCAGGTAGTCATTTATTATCTACAGATCTGTTCAGGTAGTCATGTATTATCTACAGATCTGTTCAGGTAGTCATTTATTATCTACTGATCTGTTCAGGTAGTCATGTATTATCTACAGATCTGTTCAGGTAGTCATTTATTATCTACAGATCTGTTCAGGTAGTCATTTATTATTTACAGATCTGTTCAGGTAGTCATTTATTATCTACTGATCTGTTCAGGTAGCCATTTATTATCTACTGATCTGTTCAGGTAGCCATTTATTATCTACTGATCTGTTCAGGTAGTCATGTATTATCTACAGATCTGTTCAGGGAGTCATTTATTATCTACAGATCTGTTCAGGGAATCATTTATTATCTACATCATCAAAACTCAAAAGAAACGCAGAACAGATCTCTAGATGGACTGGCTCAGTGACAAGTCAATGTGTGGACAACCTGCTGTTTATTAGCACCATGCTAATCGTAGTTTTAACAGGTTAAACAGTAGGCTGAGTCACAAATTAAAGAAAGAACATATATAATCTATACATTTAATAACAAAAGCTGCAGCTGAGGGAACATTTTTCTGAAATATCTGGACTGACACATAAATCATCTTTATCACTGAAGTGTGAACCTTCACTGACCTGGTAACGCTGCTAATTTACAGCAGTAAATAATAGCTTGGCTGTTTATCAAAGGCTCCAAAAACTGGATACATTTCTGATTAAACAAAAGACGAAATCAGATTGACACACACAAAAAGAAAAGAAAATTCTGACATCTACAAGATGAGCATGGGAAATATAAAACATGACATGTTCAAAATTTTGGCTGTTTTGTGGTAAAAGCTGCTCTCCTGTTGTCTGTCCTGTCGAGTGAGATGAATGAATGTAGATTGATTTCTGGAAGTTGAATTCATTTGCATTTCTTTATTTCCAACACAGTCTGAAGTATTACTGACCATTTTAGGGCTGAACTGTCCATGGGAGAGCTCGCCGACAAAAGTAAGGCCATTGGGTGAAGATTTCTGCAGCAGGTTCTTCTTTACACCCTCCACCGCTTCTAAATAATCCTCCAGGAGTCTAAAAACATGAACATGAACACATGAAACACATGAAATGCAACTGAAATGAAAAGACATGTCAAATCCTGGAAAACAGATGTGTCATAACTTAAAAGTTTCTTCAGGCATCAAACGTGGCTCCTTACAGGCAGAATAAAACAAAAAGACATAAAGTCCTTTCCTATACTGTGAATGAGACATTCACTTAGATTATTATTAGACATACTGGCTTAGTTTTAGAAAAAATGACTCTAATTCAAACTATACTGACGATATGGAGTAATATGAGCCAAACCCTGTAATGAGGGAAAAAAAACATTTTAAACACATAAATAATTCAGACATCAAAATCCTCTAGATCCAAGCCTTTATCCTCACGGGGGGCTGCTGAGAGTCTGCAGCCGGACGTCTGTTTCTGCCTCAAACAAAACAGCTAAAATCTGTAAAAAGAGAATGAACTCCATCTCTACATGTGGTACCATCAGAAGAACACCGTTTCATTTTTATATTTGCTACATCTGATCTGTATGAACACGACAATGAATAAACTCACTCCCTCTGTTGTAGGACTAAAAGAAAAGCCCAACCGGGCCTGAAGGTGGCGTAAGCCTCTTTCCACGCAAAAGTCTGGATTTATCAAAACAAACATGACGGGAAAATGCGCGCACTTACACGTAAACACACGAGATGGAAAATCAACATGCAGTTGGTGAACTGCAGCCAGACTGCATCATACTCCTCACACGTTTAATTTCACTTCACACCAAACATCAATAAATCGATCCAGGTTATTATAAACATTCAGAGCAGCAGGTTATCTGAACTTCAGCTTGTAGTCAGAAATATTCCATAAACATCTTTCAATATGAAAATATATTTTTTTTAAATACCACTGATTGATACAATCATTAAGCAGTCTCCCTCCTGGCCTCCCCCCTGCCAGTATGACTCGCAGCGCGCTCCCTCACAGGAAGGTTTCTCAGGGGGAGGATCAGTGAGGATGTAATGCTGCGTTTGAGATGAGACCAATGCAAATGTTCACTAAAGATCTTTTGATGTAGCTATTAGATATGTCCCACGTAACTTTCACTGTGGTCATCAGCAATGACATTAACCCTGTGTGTTTAAAGCTTCAGTCAGAACCGATTACGTCCAGATGCGCCATGCGGACCCAACGCACGGTGCTGGGACAGCCGGAGCTCCGCAACCACATTTTTTTAAAGGATTCTTTATGGAGATACGGATTCTGCCGGTAGAGCTTCTAACTCAGAAATAATAATGCCCACAATCGTTGGCAAAAAATAAAAAATTCCATGTCTTGGTGGAGGCCAGCGCTCTTCTGGACTACTGCAACGCTCTTCATTCAGGTATCGTCTGCACTTAGTCCAGAACTCCGCGGCACGACTTTTAACGGGGGCCAGAAAACACGAACATATCACCTCTTTTTTTAAAGCTTCTCTGCACTGGCTGCCTTTACATTTTCAAATTGATTTTAAGATCTTATTTGTTATTAAAGCTTTAAATGGACTGGCCCCCCAGTACATCACAGACTGCCTCCAAATTTACACTCCTGCGCGGGCTCTGAGGTCCGGGGGCCAGTCCCAGCTCGAGGTGCCTAAGACAAGAATTAAGACTAAAGGGGACGGGGCCTTCTCAGTCGGCCCCAGACTGTGGAACGCTCTGCCCCTCCATGTCCGAACTGCCCCCACAGTGGAGAGCTTTAAGTCTCGTCTGAAGGGCCACTTTTATACTCTGGCTTTTAACACTGCGTGAGTTGTGTGGTCCTCCGTGTCTTTTATTTTCATTTATTTACTTTTCATTTATTTTTTCTCCTTTTAATTATTTTCAATTACTTACTTTATTTATTATTTTATTGTTTTTATTGTATTTATTGATAATGCTGATTTTATTGTGCAGCACTTTGGAGACATGTTCTGTTTTAAATGTGCTTTATAAATAAAGTAGATTGGATTGGAGTAATGATGTCAGTGTTCAGACTGGCCCAGCTGTAGCCTCAGTCCAGACATATGGTCCTGACCTCTGTGTAAAAACCTTGGAAAGATTTGATACTTTTTCACTGAAACTCTAAAAGTTCAATAAATCCAAGAATGAACTGAATCAACTGCAAAAAAGGGAGTGATGACAGGGAGTTAACAGCTAACATGACAAGCTCTCTCTCATCTCTGGTGATGTTATGTCCTGGCTGACAGCTGGAGGTCCTCGCTGTGGTGCGTTTGTGTGCCGTTTTGTCTGCTCAGGCGTAGGAGAAACAGTGTGATGTACAAGTGTGTGCTAAACTGGGATGTGTGTCAGATGAATGGATGAGGTGTCTGTAGACTCACTGGTTCTCCTTCTTGCCTCCTTGGATCCACTGCTTCAGCAGGTATTCATAGTAGCTATCAGCTCTGGCTCCCAGAGTGAAGATACCTTGATGTGTGAACTGTCCGCTGTTTGTGTTGATGAACATGGGTACCAGACCATCCAGTTTTCCATCCAGCTTGTGGACCTGTGTCATGACTTCAGCCACTGCAGACTGGTCAGAGGACAGGTGAGTTAGGATGTGACATTCATTTATTAACATATTCCTGTGGCTTTCATTTGTCACATGACTCTCAGGAAGCCATATTGAAACCCTTTGTGGTGGACTTTTTCAGAGGAAACAATTCTGCTGTTTTGCTCCAGAATAAAAAGCATCTAAAAACATCATTTCCTACCTTAAAACTGATCAGCTTCACTTATACCTTTTTACCTTCTCATCCTCTAAAACTGACCTGAAAGTCTGAATAATCTCTCAAGTTTTTGACGGCATCAACAGATCAGGTTCCAACTGGTTTACCAGCATTCCAACCTGTTTCTGACTGAAAAGGTGCAACAGTTGAAGGATACCTGGTACTGGGGGTCCTCGGTGAGGCGGCTGAGCTCCCTGAACTCCAGCTGGATGCTTGTGACTTCAGCAACAGTACTGTCTGAGGTCCAGCGGGGGGGGTGGGCTGTACCTTTCCCGATGTTTACATCAGAGTAGGGGATTTTGGACTGAGTGTTGAAGGCCGGCATCAGTCGCAAGCCGATGTCTTTCTGTGGAAGAACAACGTCCATTACATGAAGACTTAGACATAGACTTTGTATCTGACTCTAGTTTTCAGACAACCAGTCACAGACACTGGACCAGACCAGTTCATGTCTGAAGCTGATCAGAAAAGTCCCTTCGATGATGAATGTTGGTGAGTTACATAGTGAAACTGCTCCTGTTTGACAGATCAACCTTTGTGGGTAATTATGGTCTTTTTCTCCTTCCAGGTCATTTTTTGGTCCCCACCCTGGTTGTGTTTCACCACACGGGATGGTTGTTTTGTCAGAAAGTGTTTCTCTTAAAGAACTTTGAAATTCCAGTTCACATTTTTCTTTAAGGTCAACAGAATATTTGGGACAAATTTACTACCCTTTGGGTCATTAGAAGACAAAAAAAGTCCTCTCCTAAAAACTGCTATAAAAAAATGACAGATTTATCGGTTTCTACTCTTTTTAGTCAAATCATTTAATCAACTTCAGTCCCAATCAAAGCTTCCAAATATGTAATTATCCAAATGATTTTAATCCTTTAAATTCCAATTTGAATATATATTACTGATTGTATGAAAAACAATACACAGCTTCCCAAACGTATATAATGGAAAATAACTCTTTTTTTGTGTATCTGTTTGAATAAAAAGGGTGATATCATTGAATTAAATTGACATTTAAAGCGTCAAAATAATTTGGAGAATTATATGGTATTTTTTTATTAAGACTAAAGTTGACAGCAATTTGAGCTTTAAAACTGGAAAATAAATATTAACATATAATCTTTTTTATAGCAGTTTTTGAGGGTAGACTTTTATTTTATCTTCTAATGACCCCAATGGGTAGTAAATTTGAAATTTGATACTGTAAAACGACTAACAAAATCAGTTTTGTTGGTAATATTTAGTATATTTAAGACTAATCTTTAAATAAATCCCCTGCCCAAAATATATTATATGGAAAATAACTTTTTTTGGATGAAAACAGTGACATGGTGTCATCAAACTGGGTTAAAATTATTTGACAATAACATCATGACTGAAGTTGATGGAAAGATTTCAGGAAAAAAAAAAGGGAAATAAAATTAATCTGTCATTTTTAAAGCAGTTTTTGGGAGAGGACCTTTTTGTCCTCTAATGACCTGAAAGGTTGTAAATTAAAGTAACCAACAAGGATAAAACTGACTTTACTTCATCATTACTGGGTTCATCTAAAGTTTACCTGATTGATGGCTTTCTTGACATCAATGTAAAGAAAACAAAATAATTGGTTATAGACTTTAATAAAAAAAAGCAAAACAGTTTCCCCACCTAAAAATGGTGAGCTGGTCTCAACTTCTTAATATTTGGGGGTTGATACTGACAACCCCCCCCCCAAACCCCCCAAAACTTACTTTGAAGGAATGTCCACTAAACTATAACTGCAGCAAAGGAGGTTTATTCCACAGGAAATTGTATAAATTCAGATTAAATAGCTTTATTCTTCAAGCGTATTATTCTCTGTGTTCTGTCTTTTGGTCTCATCTGTACTTTTGCTAACATGTTTGTTCAGGATTAGAAAAAACTGCAACACATGATTAACCCTTAAAACTCCACCAACCCTTTTTTTTTTTAATTACCATTTTTGGTCCACCTGTTCTAATTTTATATATTACACACACACACATACATGCATATATATATATATATATATATATATATATATATATATATGGTAGTCTGTTTAATGATTGTTTTTGCATTTAAATTATTTTATTGTAATTCTAGCTGCTTTTTTATCTGTAATGCTTTTAATGTTTTATGTAAAGCACTTTGAATTGTCTTGAA
>JBBBVU010000012.1:30348341-30378198 GCA_037177055.1 Atherinosoma microstoma
AATGTTTTATGTAAAGCACTTTGAATTGTCTTGAACCTGAAAATGTGCTATACAAATAAACTTGCCTTGCCTATTGAGAAACATAACAGACATTGAAAAGAAAAGTCAATGTGCTTATAAGGGGAAAGTGTGTCTCCATGATTATCAAAAGTTAAAACCACAGAGGAAGAGCTGCTGAGACTCACAGCTTTGTCCAGGAACAGGGTTTCTCCGGTCAGATGGTAGGTGCTCAGCAGGCCTCCCAGGATGCGGATGGTGCTTTCAAACAGATTCACATCCACGTTTTTGTTGAACGTGAGCTCTGTGGCCACCCACTCCTTAGCTTCTTCAAACTCTAAAACACACACCAGCATGTTCAGAGTATTCAGGAGAACTTGTTACAGAAGCAATTGACATTTACCCTGGGTATAAAACATGAAACCAGCATACCTTGTTTAAGCCCAAGAATCCACATGGTATCGAGGGCGTCGATGAGCGTCAGACCCAGACCGAACCACTCACTGTATGACTTGGAAATGGGCCTCAGTTCGTCGTGGCCCCAAGCAAAGTCTTTATAACCTCTCCAAGCATGTCTAAAAGCTTCCTGCACCACCTCATGCCGACTGCCTGCATTAACACAAAACAAGCCACAAAGACACGTCAGAAGATGAAAATTAGTCAGCTGGTTACACACAGCACTAAATTCTGATTCTTCTTACCATCATTGTATTTATATTACCATTTACACATTTTGTTCTAATGTAACAATTATTCTGAATTTAATTAATAAATCGTAGATCAGATACCAGACCTGAGAATTCGACTTCCTTGTTGGCAGGTGAAACTTCCTTATTTTCTGCACCATCTGTGTCCTGCTCTGTATCAATGACCGCCCCACGCCAGCTTCAAGGCACCAGACGATTCAAGAAAACACAAACGTGACGTTTAATTATACACCACACACGTCTGCCAGGTAAAATAAGAGAGGCGAGGTCTGGAGATGAAGCCATTACTGGACCAAACATCTATGATATAGTCTCTGTTGTTGCTGTCACTAATTGATGAAGTAAAAATGAATTTTTTTTTCTGAATGAATGAAACAACTACCTGAACGTAAATGCTACCTCAGGTCTTACCTGATGACCCCCACCTCCCCTCCTTCCTTCTTGCTGTCCGCTGCCTTCTCCTCCACCTCTGAGGTATTTCCCTTGTTCTGAATACGGTTGTGGAGAACAGGAGGTCCTCTCTTGTTGGATAGTTTTCTCTGGTGTAAGCACAAGAGAAGCATCATACATTTTCATGAAAGTAAAAACTACTGGTGTGTAGCTGCATAAAAACATTAAACTTCTGCTGTTTTAAAGTCCAGGACACCAATAACCTTGGATCTACATACAAGCAGATAAAACAGATAACTTTTAGAAGTCAATGCTGCACATTTCTCTAATGAAACCAGCCGTTTTTATAGGTTTTCATTTTCCAAGTTATGTTGGAACTTTGACCTGTCTTTCGTTATCTCAATAATATGTCTTCTATGTCTCAGACTCATTCAACTGTCTTCACATCAGTCAGTTCAGTTCCTGATATCTGGAACTAAAACTGCTGATAAAGACCAACATGGTCTTCCTGGTGTGTGGTGGAGAAAGCAGTCGGGATAAAGACCCTTAATGATGAATTCTGCATCGATTCTGCTCCTGGAAATACAACTTTTGGTGTTTTTATATCATTGTTGCTACGGCGACCGGCTGTTTCACTCCATCATGGTCCAAATTCTTTATAGAACTCATTCCTCGGACTACTTTACCCATTCCTCGGACTACTTTATTCATTCCTCGGACTACTTCACTCATTCCCCGGACTACTTCACTCAAGACTACTTTATTCATTCCTCGGACTACTTTAGTCATTCCCCGGACTACTTTAGTCATTCCCCGGACTACTTTAGTCATTCCCCGGACTACTTTACTCATTCCTCGGACTACTTTACTCATTCCTCGGACTACTTTACTCATTCCCCGGACTACTTTACTCATTCCTCGGACTACTTTAATCATTCTTCGGACTACTTTACTCATTCCCCGGACTACTTTACTCATTCCTCGGACTACTTTACTCATTCCTCGGACTACTTTACTCATTCCCCGGACTACTTTACTCATTCCTCGGACTACTTTAATCATTCTTCGGACTACTTTACTCATTTCTGGGACTACTTTGCTAATTCTTAGATGAATTGGGCTGCCATCCTCTGGTTTTCACTGAAAGTATTAGCCCCTTTTCCACCGCAGTAACTTTTACATTTTAAAAAACCTTAAGAGCATTTCAACCGACATTACCTGGGTCAAAAAGTTTTCCATCACCACCAAATTTTCCCAGAAAACATAACTAGTATCTGGGAGGACTTTTCAGATTCCTCAGAACTCTTGAGGGGCAGGAATGTATGCTGAAGAAATCTGATAGATGGATCATACTTGTAGCGTTCCACACTTCTGAGTATAAGCTGTTGCGCAGCTGCAAACACGTTTATCTAACAAACTTAACTTTGTATTTCATCGTTTGAAAATGGAGCTATGAGAAGTGAGTGGAGACGTGGTCCAGGTTTTTTTGAGCATATTTACTGAGTACGACAATCAGGATGTCTTTGAGTTGACAACTTGAAAGACTGAGTGTTGGCCATAAATAGCCGAAGAGCAGGCAGAGGTAGAAGTGGGACACACACACACAGAAACAAATTTGGGAAAAGTTAAAGAAACCAAAACAAGATTCAAGAAGCTGAAGTACCAGAGCAGCCAGGTTGGTTCTAACCATCATACCAACAAGTGCCATAGAAGGAGTACCTGTAACCATTTACATTTTCTACTGCGTTCCCAGTGAATTTACTCTGACACAGTAATTGATTCTGACACTTCTGTAGTAATCTCACATGTCTCAGCTTTCTCTGAGACCAAGATTATACATACAGCCCTTGTAGTTGTGAAGATATACTTCATTTATTTTGGGTTTTACATTTCAGACAGGAGGGAGGAAAAATATGCAACCCCAAGAAGAGGTTCAAATCACCTGACAGGATAGCAAACATTGTGACTAACTTTCTAAACTAAAGTGGTTTGGGTGGTAGAGCAAGTTGTCCAATAACCGGAAGGTTGGTAGTTCATATCCTACTCCCCCCAGTCATCTGTCATTGTGTCCTTGGGCAAGACACTGTCATTATATACAGACCTGGGAGGGCTGCTCTGGCAGTGGGTGGTGGGCTTGGTTGGCAGGTTCTGGCAGCACATGAGAGTTGATGGGTCGAAGGAAGCTGCTTCTGTCTGAGTCATGCTTTCTTTCTGTAAGGCCTGGATACATGCAAGAACACATGTAGTATGTAAACGCTGTAGTGTTATGGTGTACTAATTACTGTAGTACATTTCAGAGTGACCAGCTACAAATAAACTTATCATTCAGCTTACTTTCAACAACTCAAGCTCCATGACAGCCAACTACACAGAGTCTTACCTCTCAGGTGATTGGTCACAGTGGGATAGGAAGCAAGTCCACATATAAAAAGGAGGACCAAGGTAAAGAGGATGAGGCTCCGCTGCAGTCTGGATAGCTGCTTCCATTTCTGAAATCAGAACGAAGATCATTGCAGTCCGTGCAGATAGCTGCAGAGACGTCAGATTATTCTCCAAGTCATAGAAACGGCTTAATAACTGCAGATAATACAGGAGAAGACGACTCAAACCGGTCAATTGAGGAATGAAAAGTGAAACTTATGGTGACACAGAGTTGCATTCAGTGTTGCATTCAGGGTTAGCTAGGAAAAAACAACTTTAACAATCTACCTCATACAAGGACAACTACAATGTTAAGAAATAACCCAATCAGGATTAAATTATCTGTTTAGAGTCTATGTGGGCTTCCTAACAGCTTATATATGTATTATATGATGATAAATATCCTGTTCAAAATATAATAGAATAGATAAAATTGAAATAAAAGAAGATATAATAAAAAAGGAATGCAATTAATTGTGAGTTAACTGGCCGTGTATGAGATTAATGGCAATTAAATATTGATTTGAAAAAAACCTGCCAGCCTTAGTTTCCATCCATTTCCACCTTCAGTTCTGGTAAAAAGGAGGTTGAATAAAGGTAAGAACTTGAATTTAGTGTTTCTGTGTTCTTCAGTAAAAGCAGGTCATTAATCAAAAGTAAAACAATGACCAGGGCTGCACTTGTTAATTATCAATAATTATCAATAGATCGATATGATTTTTCTTTTTATCAATATACTTTTTTCTGTATCACCCAGACCTATTCAGAATTGATTAATTCAGGATTAAATCTATTCTCCTCGGGTTTACATGGAAATAGTAATTCCAAATTGAGGTTTACATGGAAAACAAATTTTTTGTTGCCTTTACTCAATTCCGCTTTAGGTCTGGGGGTTGGGAAGGGTTCTGACTGGACAGAGGGCTGAAGAGACATAATTATGTGTACCGGAAGAAAACAAAATCAACTTCCTGCTTCTTTTCTTTTCAACTACAACATGGAAGACCAAAAATAAGAACCATTTTTTGCTTGATTTTGATTCTAGTTGTGAAGCAACAGCTGGACACTAGCATACTGCTTCACTTTCACTTCATTAATCTCGGCTCAAGTCCAACGCTCGCTTCGGGCAGCCAGCGTGGAATATGTGCGTCATAACAGGACAAAGGAACGAGCATGTGCAGAACAACCAGAATTAATTTAAAGTGGAATTAATTTATACATAATCTATGAATTATTCCATTTTGATTTAAAATGGGTAAAACCAGCCACTCACTTCTAAATTTAGCTTAATTCAGATTGGTCATTTTCATTTGGAATAGGTGTTGACATGGTCATTTTTAATCTATTGCAGATTTAACTTTTATTCTGAACTAAAGGGGAATTAAAACTCACGTAAATGTGGTCAATCTAAGGGGTTTTCATTTATAGCTTTCCTCTCAAGCAACAAGACCAAAAGAAAAACAGAAAAACAAGCATTAAAACATCCAAGTTATTCTGTAACAACAATAATCACAGTAAAATATTCCCCAAAAGCCAAGAAAACCAACACCAGGGCCCTCATTTATCCACTGTTAGTAGAAACTGCCCTGAATTTCATCCTAAAAATGACTTTTAGAATAGTCTTAAGAGCAAAACAATCCAGATTTATCAACGTGCCCGTAGTGCCAGTCATATGCACGTTAGTAAGTAATCAGCGGTTGATAAATCCCACATGTTGTAAAAGATTACTACTTAAACAATTATTATTTCAACAAAAAAAAAATGTTACAAACAAATAAAGACTGACTGACATGCTGAGATTCCTGCAACACCTGCAAAAATGATGCAGTTTCTCTTTTCTATCATTAGAATCAGTGCATACGCATGGTCGGAGTTATTCTGATATATAATAACATTTCTAAGTACAAGTACAAGAGGGTAAATTACACACTTTGTAGTCTGGTTATTACATACAGATCAACAGAAATCAGCCAGTATGACCAGCAGCTTTTACACCTGAACACATTTAGTCTCATAATGAGCCATCATGAGTATTAAAAGATAAAGTTAACCTCCTATACGGAATCAGACTGGAGTGTTTACTGACCCTTTTTTCTCCATGACCACGTGACTTAGTTACAACACCACAGTTATAACTTTAACTTCCACAATACTGTTTAACGGCTGCAGATAAACTGAGTTTGACATCTTTATGAGCAGCTACAGGACCAAACACTGTCCACACAAACACCATCCATCTTTCCATCACTGTCAACATCAGAAGCGCACATTAAACTGAGACACATTCAGAAACCCTCCACTTACCCTCCAGAAGGACTGCCTCCTCCACTGTTTACCATTATTGTAGTTTCCACTTCCCTGTCCAGGAAGGCTTAAAGAGACATAATCCTGTCGGGACGGTGGGTGCATGTCTGTTTTCCAGCCCTGGAAGGACAGAAAGAGAGAATTGGATGGAGGCTAGCAAGACATTAGAATGAGATCGCGACTGGAAGGAGCAGATTGCAGTTTCACCCCCCCTCAGTTTAATTTTCTATGTAATAACACTGACTAAAAGTGTGTTAATCTAACATTAAATTCACGGATCCTCCGAGTAAACCATGCTAACATGTATTGACGTTAGCATAGCTCAGCTAGCATCACCATGAATGGAGACGCTGCCAGCTATCAACAGGCTAACTAGTTGGGTTAACTCAACCTACACTGGATGAATATTTAAATACTTCATTCACTTGGGATAACTTTTACATGGGGTATAAATTACTTCATGTAATAGTACTACTTAAAGGAGTTATTTCCCCCTTAATTCAACAGGTAACTCTGGTGGAGCCCTCCGTAGCGGCTGCTCCACCAACTCGTCCCGGGCTTTAAGTCACATCTCGCCGGGTTCACTTCCTAATTGTGAACCGAGGCATTGCTCGAGGCCTATAGACGCCGATCAATGACCCGTCCAGCACTTTTCACATACAACATAGACATCATCTGGACACCATTATTTTACTACGAATTTAAAGACAGATAAAAGAAAATTAAAGTTATAGTTATATTCTCACCTTTTAAGGAGTTAAATAATATCCACTTCCAGGAGGTTAACCAACAGTTTAACAGCAAATAACCAACTGATGATGAAACGGCTTCGGGGGTCTCCTCATGTTTAAAACTCTTCACCAATGCTATCATCGAAACACAAGCTACCAATACTCCAATAATTGTTAATACATAAATAATAATAATTATTATTACTAAGACGATATAAAATACAGCTGTCACCCACTTGTAGCTGTGAGTGTGAATGTGATGCCGCTCAATAACAGTGAAACGTTTACGAACCTTCCTAAAATGTCGTAAACACAAGGATTAAATAGTTTGATATCTCAGCTCGGGGTGGCGGCAGCAAGGCCAAATAAAACTTCTAGTTTTTACACTAAGCAAAACATGAACAACTTTGTGAAAGTATCAATAGGCAAACGATGATGAATCAACACGAGACTTAAACTATGATAAAAAAAATGAGGCATATCTTGCCCTATAGGCTTGACCAGGTGATAGTTCAGAAGGATTAATAATTCCTTCTGCCACTGACATGTCTTTAACCATAGTTAACGAAGTAGCAACCAATACACTAAAGACTATTTTGTGGGACATTTCTTTGTAGGTATGGACATTATTGTTGGTGATGAATATGGGGCCCTGGTGAAAAAGTTTGGGAACCACTGCTCTATTGGAAATAACTGCATGGACTCAGGAATACTTCCAGAAATCACTCTCTGTGAACACAGCTCACCCTGAAAGCCATAAATGAAGGTTAAAACTCTATGATGCAAAGAAATTGAACAGGACCCCTAAACACTGCTGACCCAGAGAGGACACCACCTTTTTCCAGGTTTCGGATTTGGAGGTGCCGATTCTCATCCAAACCGCTTTACCCATGGTTGCGGATCAATCCAGCAAGAATAGGAGATCACGTCATGACGACGCCAACAGAACTAGATCTGCAAAAAGTAGAGACCCAATCCTGAGTCCATCAAACCAGAACCCTCAACACTGACTGATCTTAGAAAGTCTGTCCATAAAAGTTATGAACATCAACAGTAACAAGGGGCAGCTTTTCAGGAGTTCAACCCTCACTGAGGTGACAATCTGTGGCTTCTTCAGGCTGAGCCAGACCAAGCCCCTGTTACCAAGCCACCCCTTTCAGGCCAGGCTCCAGTAGGGTGCCCTAGTTTCCCTTTTCCAGGTGAGGTCTCTGATGTATTATAGTGTCTGTCCATTGAGGTCTTTGAAACTACTTCATAGGCGTATGAATCCATAAGAGTAATGTAGAGGTCATACGAGGTACTGTGAAAAAATGACAACCCTTTTTGACACAATGACAGTCTAAAAAAAGTGTTTTATCATCACATCATCTGGACAATGCGGCCAATGGGAGAAACATACGGACACAAAAAACCCAGAAACCTAAAAGACAGAAATCATTTCTTGACGTCAGGTCAGAAATTTTATTTCAAATGAGCGATTGTCCACTTTTAACCTTGTATCCGGTCTCTTATCCGGCCTTGAATCCAGTCTTGTATTCAGCTCATCGGTATATTCTCGTGTGTATGAATTTCCCCTACGCCTCCAAGCCGCCTGCACCTCCTATTTCTTTTTACTTGGATACAATACATGAGACTAAGAAATAAAATGGGCAAACAGATCAGCAATATTTACATAAATAAGGTTTATAAAAATGTATAAAAATAGTCACAAGCAAAATATACAGAAGAACATTGGTTCAGTATAACTCCTGAGCAGAGAAGTCTTTCTTCCACTATTCACTTTGGGTGGTTCTTTCCTCACCTCTCTGGAAATATCAGAGCTGGCTGCTTATTCTAAACTCAAAATGTCCAAAATATGTTTGACATATCATCCAGAAATCAAATCTAAAACAAAAATATTGTCATGCTACAAATGAAAATATTGCTTATGTGGATTTTTTAATTTTTTTATAGCTGCAAGTGTTCGTGCTGAGAGAGAGGCCGCATCCCTAGCTGAAGCAAGCTGGTCCAACGGTGAAGCCAAACTCGTGGTAGACATCTTTGTTTCCAAGCACTGCCAGGTCCCTGAGAGGAAGCAGCTCCAGATCTTCACTGTCAAACTGGAAAATGGATCCTTGGCTTTCTGACTCCAGCTCCTCCAGAGGCTGTAAAATGGAGATTAACATTCTGCATTTGGAGAAGAAGAATTAAGATAACAGAAAATGATACGACACTGGATCCGGCTGTTAAAAAGAAACTGTTTCCGTTCCGTCAGCTTTGTCAATCAACATCCATCCACTCTCCTTTTAGAGGTTCAGTAGGTCTCAGGTCCGGTTGAAGCCATTTCAGAGCTTTTTGCGGGGAAGATGTTTTACAAACACCTTAATGATTACATGTAATCAATGTTCTAAATCAGAACAGCCTCTTATTTATTCTTTTGCAGTCATGTCCTGGGTGGTTAGCCACCATTGGTAGAATGTAACAAACAAGTACTTTGTTCCTGTACTTATACATGTTTTTCATGCATCAGTACTTAATTATATTTAGTTGTTGATACTTCTGACTTTTACGTCACTACAATTTACAGCTAATCTCTTGACTTTCTATTCCTACAACACGCTGCATTACACATTACAGTAACATTAAGGATTTTATTGTTCGTCTTAGTTCTAATTATTATAAGTTTCTCACGATGCTGCAGAAAATCCCATTGAACTATGGCCAATCCTATTTTTGTGAAAATGAAATCTGCTGTAAGCTTCTGGGGCAAGAGGACAGGTCGCCAGTCCATCACAGGGCCAACACAGAGAGACAGACAACCATTCACGCACACACTCACTCCTAGGGAGAATTTGGAGGGACTGATTAACCTATCATGCATGTCTTTGTACTGTGGGAGAAAGCCTGAGTACTTTTACTTTTAATACTTTCAATATATTTAAAAGCAAGAACTTTTACTCAAGTAAAAAGGTTAATGTGGTACTTTTATAAGAGTACATTTTGTGTCTGTTTATTTACAGTATGTGTTTACTACTAGAGTACAGTGTTTGAATACTTCCTCCACCACTATTAGCTACAGTCTAACAGACCATATATGTCCGGTCCTTACAGGATCATGAGGCTACTTAGAGATACTCTAGTAGTGTTTCCTCTGACCATCAGTTTCTTTTTCTCCTTATAGACAAAGCAAAGTAGGAGGATCGAGGCCACCCATGAGATGGAATGAAGACAACATGATTTGGGTTTGCTGTCACCTACCACACAATCCCGTAGTGCTGCTACGTAACTCTGCCTGCCAGTGTCAGCCAGGAACTTGACCTCTCTTTCTCTTCGGCTCAGTCTATTTCCTGCCTGGCAGGAGTAAGTGATGGTCTGAGAGGAGAATCTGCTGTTGAGCCGCAGAAACCTCATCTGCACCACATCTGATCCACCTGGATACTCAAACTGGGGGAAATAAAAGGTATGAGATGTACAGAATAAATGAAATGGAATGGTATCTGGATCAGACACTCACCTGGAAACCATCTTTCATGGTGCTCAACCAGTGAAATGACACGTTGGAGCCAGAATCCTTCATCCAAGCTTTCACTGGAACCTGTCAGATATGCGTAGTAGTTGTATGAAAGCAGACAAAGTTACATTTCCGGTGGAAAATACTTCCTAGTGTCTGGTCTGTTTGTATCAGGAGATTAATGCAAACATATTTAATGATTTATCTGAACCGGAGTCTTTTTTAACCTGAAAATAATGACATCTGTGAGATTGAAGGTAAAAATCTGTGTAAAAATTGAATGTTTCTGCAGTTTGTAGACTTTGCATATGTACATTTATTCTGTGTTCACAATTGTTTGATATTTATGTGCGGATTTTAACGCATTTACAAGAACCTGATATTCACCAAATGGTTTACAATTTATAAATCAAGTATTACACATGTGTAACAATACTGACTTCACTTTCAAGAGTGTCTGAATAAATTCTCAGTAATTTCAAGAAGTACTTCTGCTTGAAACCCCCTCCATTTGAGTGGTAAGACCTCCAAACTATGAACACCAGGGTGGTTTGTCACAATGTAGATCTTCCATCAGTAGTGCTCTATCATCTATTACTTTACACAGGAGCATACCTTACAAAAAATGGACATAACTTCAAACTGGAGAAGACTTGAAATTGGGGGCTGAAACCGTGAACTCACTGGGGAAATATTCCCCCATGAAGTGAGAATGGGCTCATTTCTACTCAAACAACCACCATTCCCTTCCTGCTGATCATTGAACTACAGGATGAAGGTCCGGTATATCTCTGGACTAGCTTCATTTTACTAATCCAGACACTTTCATGAACAGAGTTGATGTTAACACCTGAGGCTGGAGTGGAGACAGGCAGGTCTTTGGCTCTGAGGTGAAATCACAGTAGACTTGGAAGGCGTCCTCTGAGCTGCCCTGGTTCGGGTCGATGTAGTACAACCCTGGAAGAAAATGTGTTAATATTTAAAAAGATGATTCCGCTGCTTGTTCCTGTCCTGAAGAGAGTAGTACGAATGTTCAGGCAGCACTCTCATAATCTGTGAAATAAATCTAAACTTTGGGACTTTACTCCCTGTCCACACGTTGAACTATGAAAGCCATTCAAATGATAAATTAGTGCCATGGTGTACACATCTAACTACTAAATGAGGTGTAAAATATGAAGCATCTGTTGAAAATCAACAGCTTGTTGGTCTGCGGCTGTTTTTAGTTCAATCTTATTAGAATTAATAAGTTATTAGTTAATTAATGATTTGTGTGAGAGAGGCCGATTATAGATGTCATCTTTCTGCTCCTTTTCATTCAAGTGTTGGAGATTTGTGTTAGTTTGGTTAAAGAATTAAATAAATCTACAAAATGAAATGAGTTTTATGTGTGCATGTTTAAGGACTTCCTCCCTATCTCTGTGTGGAGTTATTCCTTCGTTAGCTTGCTCGTTGATCACAGTGAAACTGAAAACCAGATTAATAAAGTGTCTGCATTGGTCACTTCGCTCCTCTCTCCAGCTTCCCGTCTCCCCTGCCCACCTCGTCACTATGGGGAGCAGAGTATTCAGCCGCTCTGCTTCCCACCTCTGGAACCCTCCTCCCCCTGATCTCCGTATCATACTCTTCTACTCTTCAAATCACGACTCAAAACACACTTGTTCAGACAAACCTATGCCATCTAGTATCACACCAACCATCTCAGCGTTGTCCTCTGTTCTGTTCTTAAATGTTCCTCTGTACTTGTGCTTGGATGTCCTGAGGTGCTTTTTAAATAAAATGTGTTATTTCTATTAGATTAATTCTGCATTTAGAGATGAGGGTAAGAAACCCTCACAGTTAACAGATTTGAGGGGCTTTCTGGGTTTACGACAGGTTTTTGTATCTTTCTTTTGCCGTATGTGCACATGACAACTCACCTTCCCAGTTCAAAGTCCTGCAGCTTCTTCAAGCAACATTTCATACATGAAGAGAAAATGAAGGTAAATGGAGCCCGTTGATGTGACACAAGTCTGTCTCGTGTTTATAGAACAAACCTGGCCTTATGATTGTACTGCAGACTGACTATGTCCGCCTCACCGTTGGGGGAACTGGGATGAGCGAGCCACAGCTCCAGACATGTAGTAACTGGATGTTTTCTGCTGCCATCAGGGGGCTTCATGAACCCGTGAAGATCCTTCTGAAGAGAGTCCAACAGAGTTTGGAGCAGGACATTGCTGGCCTTGTCTGACATGTACATGAGCTCCTGAGACAGTTGCCACAAAGGACAGAGGGTTTATTGATAAATAACTAACAATAAGGAAAAGGTTCACTTTAACCCATCAATTTAGCATTCATGTACCTTCAGTTGAGTCAGTGTGAGATTTAGGGAGGCTCCCGGTGGTCCAGGTGGTCCAGGTGGACCCTAAATAAACAAAATGTGACAAAATTAACATAAAATTTGTTGCATGGGCGGTATGAAACAAATTCTGTCATTACTTCATAACTCCGTCATTCATCGCCATGCACTGCAGAAAGCTTAGACACGAAGGCACATACGCACAGACAAACCCGTCTCTCCAGCAGGACCAGGAGATCCAGGGAAACCTTTCAGTCCCTGGTGACAGCAAACAGCAGGAAAATAGAAATATACTGATATCTTCCTCAGATATGTCAGAAAACAGCCTGGAAACGTCCATATTTACCCACCTTCTGTCCAAATAAACCCTGAAAGAGAAAAGAAGGGGCACAGATGTTCAGATCCATCTAAATAGTTTCCATCATCAGAATCGCTGCAGCACTTGGTCTCAAAAAGTTTTCATCACTGCCTTTTTCATTTTCAACTCATTGCCTTATAACCTGAAATTAAAGTGGATTTTGGGAGGGTTTGTGTCAGCTGATCAAGGAAACACGTCACCCACCGTGGTGCTAACAGAAATGGACACATCATAAGATAATAGCAAAAGTAGATAAATAAATGAACAAATAATTGAAATTTGTCTCGACAGTTTTAGTACCCTGCCCTTTCTGGAACCAAATTCTTCCCATTTGATAATAATATATTAAACCAGTTCTGTGAGCGTTTTTTTTTACGTGAGTTTATAAGTCAAACCTAATCTGTATTTGTACAGAACTTCGTCTTTGAAATGTTAAAATCTACTTGGTGGCATTTCAGACAAAGTGTTGCTGGACTCTGGAAACAAGACCAAGAGTGGTGAATACTTTATCAAGGCACTGAAAGTTATACTGGAGGTGACTTACAGGCAGCCCAGGCAGTCCTGGAGCACCTCGTCCTCCTGGTGGACCAATATCACCCTGGGAGACGGTAAAGAGTTATGTATGATTATTGACGCAAACTAAGGGAACGGAGTGACTAAGAAACCTGCTCAGTGGAGCTAATAGACATCCAAAGCTCCACAGGGAACATTTTAGAGATAATTCCTGATTAGCATGGTAGTCATTGGTAGATGGTTTGCTGGATAGTAACTGACTGTACCATCTCCATCGAGGTAATCTGAACATCCATCCTGCATGTTTAACATTTAGGATCCATCTACATCTACTGGTATTTATAGCTTCATCAGTGCATACATGCACCACTTCAGTGTGTGATGGTATGACAAACAAAGAAAGGTCATACAACCAATATGACAACTGTCTTAGTCACTTCAGCAGAACTGGTTAAATGACACAGTTAAAACCTGAGTCCTCTACTCTCAGTAAAGTGTCTGTCATGGTTGGATTTCAGATCATCACAACTGTATTTAGGATGATGGAGACGTCAGCCTGGATTCATGTTCTGATTAGATGAAAGAGGAACAGTTCATCCACCTGCTCTCCCTTTGGACCAAGCTTTCCACGTCCGCCCGTGTATCCTCTGATTCCCTGAAACATCGGTATGATAAATGTAGAACATGACTCAGCAAAGATCCAGAAAATTAGATTGTTTAAAGGAATTACAGTATTGTGCTGAAATGTACAGTAAACTCACCTTCAACCCTCCACTTCCTGGAGGACCGGGTGGTCCTGTATCTCCAGGTTCACTCTGCATAGTTAAAAATATTAAATTTAATTCCGTACATGAATTAATCAGCCTGATACTCAGCTAAAAGACTCTACCAAGCATTGGCATCCAAACCAAACAGTTCAAACCCCAAGAAATTGGGAGTGTTACAAAAACATGAAACCATCCCTGTCCACTGTAGAGCTTCTGATCATTTCTCCACTTCAACAAACCACACAGACAGGTGTCATATGAAAGCAGAGATTATAAAGTCTGAGGGTGACAGTGGCTCAGGTGGTGCAATGATCCGTAGGGCTAGCGGTTCGAATCCCGCCCCGGTCAACTGTCGTCGTGTGCCTGGGCAAGCCACTTTACCCTCCCCCTGACTGTCTAGTCATCACTGTGGGAGCTATGATTTGTTCCAGCTCTAAAAAACTCTGCCATTGTGTTCTCCTATGACTGCCTTTGTTTGAAATGAATTATGAGGATCCTGCTGGTTTCCATGGAGATGGAGAGGGTTTAATAATGAAGTAATCTCTCTGCCTATCATATTCTATCTTGGGCTTCACTTCTTTATGGATCCTCATGGTGTTTCTAAGGTGAATGTGGGGGCTATCCCCCAATTCTCCTGACTCCGACATTGAGGATCCATCATCAACATCGGCCGATTGCTTCCTGAAATATTTACCTGCACAACACCTCTATTAAAACACCTGGAAAACTGCTCAGCTTAATTTTTTTTTACCTTCTACTGTAGCACAGTTCCTCATCACACATTACTCTTCCTAGAACTACTTCACTCTTTCCCAGTAAAAGATAATTCCTGGATGAAATTTGTTGCCATTCTCTGGTTTTCCCCGAAACTAATGTGGATTTCTTTCAGGAGGAGATAAGCATTGCCCCTACGATCGTTAAGCCTTCAGCATCGTGTCTTTAAACATTTTATTACAAGTCTGAAATATGGTATTAGTAGCAAAACAACCCCATGAATCTGCATAAAGTCAGAAGATTCCAGATTATTCAAATACTACCTAAATCCTTTGTTAAGACAGGTTTGAGTTCTGGACTGATATCTTTCAGTTTATACATTTGACAACATTTTTAGACAACATGGTTTCAATTCCATTTCTAAGCAGATAGCTCTCGGGTGTAAATAGTTACCAGTGCAACCAGTGAAACAAGCCAGTTAGTTCAACTACAAGATGTGGAGGAGACATAAAGCTGTAAATGTGTAACTAATTTTCTTTTAAATCCAGGTATTGCTGTACATTAACCGTCTCAGCAACACAGCTGAACAACTTTGACCTCAGTGCTACTTAAACACATCTGATTATCGGATGTTTACTTATGGTTCCCTGAGTTTCTGAAAGTAGGACTATGTCCAGAGTTGCATTCCTGTGGAGCCAGCTCCCAGTTTGGGTTCAGGAGAAAACACCTTTTTCTTTTTTCAGGCACGGTTAAAAACATTTCTTTATTTCTTTTTCATAGAACTGATCCTGAACCTTCTCATACAGTTCCAGAGGTAGATGTTCCAGATCTGTTGTGCTACATGAATCAAACTTTACTGTCCTGGACTAAATGAAACAGATCAAAGTTAAAATGATACCTTAAGGCCTCGTTCTCCCGTTTCACCTTTTCCTCCTCGTGGGCCAGCATCACCCTGTTGGAAATGAATATGAGAAATTACATCAATCTGATAATCACATGTTTTTATACTTCATTTTTATTAAAAGTGTATAAACACAAAGACAAGATGATAAAGTTAGAGCACATTAAATGACTCCAGACTAAGAACTTACGCGTGTACCCGGTCTCCCAGCAGGTCCAACTGGGCCCTGGCCCCCTTTCTCCCCCTGAAGAGTCACAGAAGTCAAAACTTCATAAAAGAAAAACTAAAACTTGAAATCATTTAAAAATTGAAACATAAAAATCTATGACTGACCTTCTCTCCTTGCCTCCCTCTTCTTCCTCCACTTCCATCTCCCCCTCCGCTTCCCTTTTTCAGAATTATAACAGCTAAGCTAAAGCTCAATTTAAATGAATATTCATGTCTGATGTTTGGTCCATCCTACCCTGATTCCAGCGTGTCCAGCCTTCCCTGGATGTCCCGTTTCTCCATCTTCACCCTGAAACTCAGTCCAGTCAGTTACTGAGTAACAGACATTTCTCAGATTTACATTTAATTTCTGATTAACAAAACATTATATTATCCATCATCATCACGTTATGCTATGATGAACATGTAAATGTTCATACACAAATTAAAATAAATAATTAAAATAATACAAGTGCCTCCAGGGACCAATAAATCAAATCAAAATTGAAAAATTTCTGTTTATTCTGCCTCTCTGGAAACTAAAGATTCAGACTGATTTCATTTTTAAGATAGGACAGTTTTCTATAAACTCATTTTACTGATGTAGAAATGTCCTCTGATTTTAATCATTAAATAAAGTTAATACTAATTAAGCATCCCAGTTTCTTTTAGTGGGTTAGGGATTAATATGTATTGAAAGTCTTCATCTTTTAAGTTTGGTCATAAATATGTAGATTTCCAAATGTCCGGGGACAGCAGTTTTTACAGTGGCACTTTAATTTGGATTTATCTAAAAATGTTACGGTTGGGCTCTGAATCGAAATTTTTCGGCACTACATGCCAAATAAGAGACAATAATACACAGGGATTGTTAATAAGATCATAAAATGTTCTGGGTCTGAGGTTTGATGACAAGACAATTCTATTTAAGAATAAAAAGCCATCTAAATGAAGGAAGTACAGCGGAGCATGCAGCTGACCTTTGAACCTTTTTGTCCTTTACTTCCCTTTAACCCTTGGCTGCCTTCAGGTCCCTGAAGGAAACAGAGGGTAGGAGAATACAGAACATTCATTCTCCACAATCATGTGTAAAAGCTTTCTGTGGGGTTACAAGAAGTCTTTAAAAAATACAAACAATGTTAATGTAATGTGCTTTATAGTGTGTCCGTTGTGAGCTAAAGTCTGATTTCACACCAACTTACAGAAACTTCCCGTATCTACAGGTGACTGGCGAAGGCTGGCCTCCCAAGATATTTATAACTTTTTTGGACACTTTAGATTTAATGATAAAGTGTGCTGTCAAAAGTGTCCAAACTTTTGACAGGTACTGTATATCTATATATGAAGTGCTAGCAAGGTGGACCATAACAGGAGTCCTAGGAGACCGTTCCAAGCTCAGAGAAGCTGCAATAAAAATAAAACCTCCAACATATGCAGCATATGTGCGATGCACCAGGAGCAGAGATGTGAGCCGTCCTGGCTGCAAATTGTAAATAGTTGCATATAAGCCTCATTATAATAAGCATCCTTGTAAATAGTGTGAACAGTTACAATATAAATATTCTTACCTTTATGTAGCTTTGTAACTAACAAATGCTTGTTGGTTCTCTATCAATTTATTCCATCCTTGTTGATTGATGTTTATGATAAATATCTAGGCTATATGGAAATTGATGAATATATTTTTGATGTTTGAGATAAATGAAGCTACAATTTTTGTTTTATAGAATCAAATTTTCTAAGATTTCTAAAACAACAAAAAAAAATTCTGTAAAAATATTCTCAGTTTGATTTTAAGATTTACAGTATGAAAAAAAGTTGAATCAATAATTACATTATAAATTATTTATTTTGGTAATATTTTGTTTATTAAAACATTATCAACATTAACATTACCACTGAGGAGAATATTCTAGACTGCCGGTTTGTCTTTAGCCACTCTATAGCAGGAATCCTGGTCCTCCAAGGCTGATGTCCTGCAGGTTTTAGAAGTTTCCCTGCTGCAACACATCTGATTCAGACTCAGACTTTTGTGCAGAGCTTGATGTTGTTAAAGGTCGAAGGAGGTTAAGACTTGATTTTCTGGTCAGGTTCAGGGTTAAACATTTACTTGTGATGGGAAAGGTCAAGGGTCAGTGAAGGTATCGTGTCAGTGGAGAGTTCCCACAGGGAACGTAAACCAGATGGAGATGAAGAATCAGTTCTGACCTGAGGTCCTGGAGGGCCAACAGGACCCAGAAGTCCAATCTCTCCCTCAGTGCCCTTGGAAACAGAAACAAAACAAGGTTCCTGTGAGTGCTGGACAACATTGATCATGTACAGCTGGGTAATAAACAGTGTCAGTGAAAACTTTGATCCTAAATAAACCACATTTTTCAGGCTGGTAAAATGAATGAGCTAAATGTCATTTATTAAGTTTACAGGGCAGATTAGAAACTTGATGCAGAGGTTAATGTTAAGCTTTTTATTTCCAATCCAGGTCCAGCTTGATTGGACCTGAAGAATAGAGGACGTGAAGCCAACTCAGCTTCCAAAGACTTTATTGACTTTGTAGTTTTGCAGGTTGAAAACCTTAAAGATGATATGGGAAATAAGTGATAATCGTTAGTGACGCTTTTTAAACATTTTAAACAGTTTTTTTTAGACGTTTTAAAGTATTCTTTAAAGTATCTTTATAGTGAAGTAATTTTTAGAAGTAATTTTACCTTTTTTAAATGTGTACTTTAATCACATCTAAAATAAATGTCATACATACAGTTAATATTATTAAATCATGAAAAAGTGGGTTTTAGATTTCTTAATTATGTAAGCCTTTTTAAATTAAATTAAAGAATTAACCAGTACATACCATATTTTTAATGTCTAATGATTTAACAAAACAATTTTCTTTATTTTGAACTTTAAATTAAATGCAAATATTTTCTAGCAACGTAAATATGACTCATATAATTTATCCTATGTAAGAAATATTCAGGATCACTCACCAACAACGTCCATGCATTTCTTCCACTGCATTGACCGGGTTGAGTGCAGACGCACCTGTTTTAATTGAGCTCATTAGTGCAGTGGGAGCATTCTGGACCAGCTCATATGTTGGGACTCCATCTAGTGTTCAAAATAAGAAACTACAACCTTAACTGATAACTGATGTGAATAGGAAGGGAGAGAACAGGTAAAGGAAAAGACAGATGAAAGTGGCAGTTCAAAGGTTTCCTTTCTTTGGTCTTTTTTTCCCCCAACTTTTACATTTTTTTCCCTTTTTTCTCCTTTGGCAGCACAGTTAAAGGGAGTTTATTGTCTTCCAGCAGCCTGGTTCATTTGGGAACTGTCAGCATAATATTTCCCCCCAGAGGCCCAGAACTCCGTGGGTCATTTAAATAGAAGTGATTTAATCATGTGGAAAACGGATCATTTTATTGTTACCCGTCTGTTTATTTGCCCTAAAATGTGTCATATTAGCATCCAGCCTCCTTTCCTCGGTTTGTTTGTTAGTCTGGACTTCTAGGTTCTGTGAATTTTGAAAATTTTCATTTGGACTCTGCATCAAATTTGATGGTTTCTTTGAAGAACTTTGTAACTAAAAATGTGGTCTTAAAAAAAGTCGATCACTATTAATTTTTATCATTATTATTTATTTATTTATCTATTTTTAAATTCATTTTATAAGTATTTTCTTATAGATGACATATTCACGGTTTCTTTTATCTAATATTTGCAGCTTATCTCAGCCAATACGATCTAAGTGCGTCATCTTCCGTACATTCTGATCCATGTGATGGGTAAGTGGGTATGGGTCCTGGACTTACCTCAGGTCCTGGTGATCCTGGAGGTCCTTTACTTCCTGGTAGGCCATCAGGACCCTGAAGAGAGGTGGTCCATTATTGTTATTTCCTCATGATTTTTTTTTTTTAGAAATTACTATTTCTCATTATCAGATTAGGTATTTTAGGAAACAAAACTAAACTCTCAGTTTCCTCTAAAGTGTTCTAGATGCAAGACCCTCTGAGATGCTCTGGATGTCAGATCCTCTGGGACTCTTACTTCCTCTCCTGGGTCGCTTTGCTGTCCAGGCTCTCCTCTCACCCCTTCAGGTCCAGAGAAGCCTTTTGGACCTGGACTCCCTGGTCCTCCTGTAACTCCTGTAGACCCCTGAAGCACAAACATCTCCAGTTTTCTTTAACTGGAACATCTGTTTTCATAAAGCATGCAAAATAAAAATAAATTGGTTTCACTCGACTTAAAGCAATGATCGTGATGCATCATTTCCCTTAGAAATGAAATATATTGGGGACAACTATAAATAAGTCATGTTAATAAGATTTTAGGAGTAAATGGACCAAAATCCGATGTTGAAACCAAACACTAGTAAAACCAAAGAAGTAAATAAGATGGAAATCTCAACTAGTTGTATTTTATCCACTTACCACTGGTCCAGGTTTCCCCATGTCACCTCTCACACCTGGGCTTCCTGCCACCCCCTACAGTGTAGTTAACAAAAAACACAGTCAGCAGCAGTTCTGTTAAAAAATGAGGAGTCAGGACAGACGAGTGTTCAACACCAACAGAAAAGAAGCTAAAAGAAGATAAGGAGATGTACAGGAAAGATCTCAGATCAACATCCAGGAAGTGGGAATGAAAAAGACCGACAGACTGATGGAAGTCTGGGCAAAGACAGTGAGCTGAACAGGTTTTTCAGCAGGTTCAGTTCAGAACGGTGTTCAGCATCCTCCTCCTCTGCCTCCAGTCCCACAGACCTCTCAATCTCCCTGGAACCACAACTTCCTGTCATACCTCCACTCTGTAACCCTGCAGCTCATGTTGACATCTCCTCCCCATCAGGAAACACTGATGGGGAGGAGCCTGTCTGTTCCCTGCAGACAGATGAAGCAGCTTGTAATGAGCAGCCACACACCGAACCAAGGACTGATAACTATGTATGTTTGCTTAATTTTACAGTAAATGCACAGAAAACCTTTAAATGCAGACAATTAGTTTTCATAACTTTTCATTTTTTATTCGCAAGTTTTTGACAAAATGGTTGACTACCTTGACGTGCAGGTTCAGTCAGCTTATCTCATCACCTTGCCGAAGCTAAATAATTTTGTTTTCATTAAGTTAATGTACTTTTCTTCTAGTTACCAATTCCTGTGAGGCTGCTGTAGGAAGGTGCCTGGCAGGCTGATGGAGGGAGTCCCTGCTGCCATAGATCTCCTTAAATATGTCCGAGGCCTGATTGGACTGTTTCACTTTCCGTCCATTTTATGGACCCAAAGTTTTTATCATGAAAAATAATGTCCTTTTTGCTTTTTGTAAATA
The DNA here is from genome assembly GCA_037177055.1 of Atherinosoma microstoma. Classification (NCBI taxonomy): domain Eukaryota; kingdom Metazoa; phylum Chordata; class Actinopteri; order Atheriniformes; family Atherinidae; genus Atherinosoma; species Atherinosoma microstoma. The sequence goes on from JBBBVU010000012.1 coordinate 30,369,493, forward strand.
AATTGGAGAGATATTCTAAATTCCTTGTGCTTCGCTGGTTTTTCCAATCAGTTCCTGACACAGCTGGAGAACCTGGACCATAAAGAACCTGCAGGTCCAGATGGTGTCAACCCCAGGGTCCTAAAGACCTGCTCAAAACAGCCATGTTGGATTCTACTGCACCTTTTCAACATTAGTCTGAGTTGTTTTGAAAGTTAAGAGGAAGTTTAGGCCCTGCAGTGTTTGCAGCTGCAAGAAAAATGTTGCAAAAACTGCTCTGTGTAATAGACGATACTGCACAGCCAGTGTGTTCAGCCAGAGGCTTCTTCATCTCTGCTGCAGCAAACACACAGAACGTGATTCCTGCCAGCAATAAAAAAACTTTTTATAATTCCAAATGACTTATTATTTCTTTGTTTACACTGCAACAATACAATTCCCTTTACAGATTAATAAAAACATTCAGTTCACTGCATTTGAATTCGATTCAAATGAATGCAGTCCTGTACCTTTGGACCTTGACTCCCTGTTTCTCCAATCAGACCAGCAGGACCGTTGTCTCCCTGAGTCAAAAAGGAAAGCTCAGTTGTCCCATATAATACATCATGTATTCATAACACCCTGTATATTTCATACTTATTGTTCTAGTCGTTCGATGTCTTTATCACTTTCATGTTATTAGAATGTTTACCTTCTGCCCGGTTGGTCCATCAGGTCCTGGAATCCCAAAAATACCTGGAAACCCCTGAAATAAAGTGACCCATTAATTGGAGTTACCAGTGAAGAACTGCTGAGACAGCAACAGATAAAGTTGTTTTAGAAGTACACAGATCCTCTGCAGTTTTACACACTTAATTGAGCTAAAACAACTAATGTAATTTCCAGAAATATTGGGGAGTTTTCTAAAATAACAAATCTAAAGTCCAAAAACCATTTCTACTCTCCTCACTGACCAACTTATATTTTGTTTATCAAATAAGAACAAATTTAGAATTTAAAGTTAAATTATATCTGACCTCCACGTTAAACACCAATTTAGAATGTGAGAATAAGTGCTCATCTGAAAAGTTCATATCAGAAAAGTCTCAGCAGCAGTCAGTAAATTACCTGTAATCCTAACAACCCCGACAGTCCAACGTTCCCCATCGTTCCCCCTTGGCCCTGAAAGCAAAAATTAATGATCAAAAAGACAGGTCATCTACGTGAGATATGACGACACGTCCTGATGTTTTAGTGCTTTCAAGACTCATTTACCATCAAACCTGCATAACCCTTTTCTCCTTTAGACCCTCTTGGTCCTCTTGTACCAGGGACTCCTGGATTCCCCTCTGATCCCAAAGGGCCACTATTTCCTGCATTTCCCTGTGAAGGAAATGCAATTTACTGTAATTGCTGCGAAAAATGATTTCCCCCAGGTTGAGCCCAGACTGTAATCTTACAAAAATAATTATTTTTTTCACTTGTGCCCTCAATGTGGGCAGTTGCTCTTCTTTCAAGCTCGAATCAGAGGTGTGGGAGCTTGAGGTTTCTCTGCAGTTTATCATCAAGTCCTATGACTGTTTCTTACAGCTCCTAGGACTGTACCTAAGTTTGTTCCTAGGTCTGCTCCTAGGACTGTGCCAAGGACTGTGCCTAGAACTGTTTTAAGGACTGTAGCTAGGACTGTTCAGAAGCAATGAGATGATATATCATGTAAGGCTGTATTTGCCTTACTCTAAAACCAGATCATTTTCATTGTGTTCTGGTGGCTGAGTTTCATATGACATTACATCTGTCCCTCAGGTTGTGCATGCCATGAAGTGGTGGTCAATCAGCTGATTGTAGACCAGAGTGTGTGGTGAACGTCTTATTGATCTCTGGAAAATTCCTTATGTTGTTTTCCGGATGTTCGAATGCAGGGGTTCCCTAACTTTTTCTGCAGGGCCCCCTTTTCATCGACAGCAATAATGTTAAGTCCCCCCCCACCACATGCACCCTGATGCTTACAAAGAAACGTACAAAGAAATGTACAATGAAATAGTCTTTAGATTATAGGCAGCTACTTTGTTAATAGTTCAAACCATGTCAGTGGCAGAAGGAATTAGCATCCTGTGCTATCTTGTGAGGTGTTTTAAACCAGGAAATTCTGCAAACTGCGTCAGGTGAGTTGAGCTTTCGATGAAATGGTTTCTGCTTTAGTAAAACAACTCTGATATATGACAGTTGAGTAGTTTACTTCTAAATCAACTGGCTTTTCTTTGCGTTCAGGATGAGAAATGCCCATGTGGTGTTGGAACATGTTTGGCTTCATACTGTATCAGTATCTGACAGACATTCACTTTATTACCCATCATTGGCCATTGCCATTACTTGACCATTACCTGGTCCAGCTGAGGGAGAGTTATGCCTCATCATATTTTCTTGTCTTTTTTTTGGTAGTTGAAATTTTTGTGGTTGATTCATCGTCATTTGCCCTTTGGTACTTACACAAATTTATCCATGTTTTGCAAGCAGTGTAAAAATTATAAGTTTTATTTAGCCTTGCTGCACCCCCCTGTCATAAGGGGGCTTGTCCCCCAGTTTAGGAACCACTGTTCTAATGGATCAGAGGCTGTATTTATCAAACTTCTTAGAATTACTCCTAAGAACACTGTTAAAAGTTGACTTATGAGTAAAAGAACTCTTCCCTAAAAGCTGCACCTAAAAGTTATTTATCAAGTGTCTCACTCATACTTTTAGCGAAGAGTAGGACTCAATCTTAAGTGTCAGTCTCAGAACCGGTTTACGACAGTACGAGATGCCGTATACAGGATTTTAGATGACTTCACCTCCAAGTCCAGTGAACTGACCAATCGCTGAATACAACCATTTATCTAAGAATGGCAAAATATCTTAGAGAAACATCTGAGGGAAACGTTAAATGGACAATGGGATTGTACATCTGGACAATAATCAACAAAATTATTCAAGATATATATATATATTGGCAATGAATCCAAAATAAATGTTTCCTAATTTAACTCCTTTTTTACACTCTGTCTGGAGTGTGCCGTATTTCTGAGTGCAGAACATGGAATCTGCGCTTCCATTGCCCAATCCCTCTCTCCACTACACTTATTGTGCTTTTATGTGTCCTGAGACAAGACTAGACCATTAACCATGTTCTTTAAACATTTTCAATTTCAACTTATAACATCAATAATGATGGATTAGATTTATATTGCGCTTTATTGTTAGCGGGACTCAAAGCACTGAGGCAGTTTATAATTTGGCGTTAACCTGTTATAGTTAATTTGGGCTTGTGTCTGTGGCATCTGAAAGGGGGTGAGAAGCCACCGGCATAAGGAATACCCTTATCCCCAATCAGGTGACAGCCAGGTAGTACAATGTGCCTCAGGCCACTTTCATTCAGGATCCTAGCGTCATATGTGGACCCAGGCCACTTGGGTACCACATTCAAGATGCAGTAGTCTGCATCAAAAACTACTTGTGTGTTGATACTTTGGTACCTTTTTCCTTTTAACATAAATGTTCTCATCCACACTTGGAGCAATAATCTTAATATTTGTGCCGTCGATTGCACCGTCTACTCCCGGGAAGCCAGCTATTTCCATGAAGGCAATTTGCTTCTGTTGAATTACCCGGAGTGTAGTTGGTAAGTCAATGAAATGCATGACCAGTTGAGGTGCAGTAAGGGCCATTATTGTTTCCATAACAATTCTGCTTATTGATGGTTGTGATGGTCCTAAATCATCAGTGTTATACTGTTGAATTTTTCCTGTAGCAAGATATGGAAGCATTGTGATGACTCTTAATTTCGACGTGAAAGCTCTGCTGCGTGGGGAGAGGACGGCCCTTATTTAGTCTGTAACATAAATTATACCCTCTCTGTCCAAACAATACAGTTTGATCAGCTGCTCGTCGTCAAACAAGGCCAAAACGTCCTTCCGCTACCGGAACGTCCATGCACGTCTCTCTCGCCTCAGTGCCATCCTCTAGAGCAGTGCTTTTCAACTAGGTCCCACAAGGGCTGCAATCCAGCAGGTTTTCAATGTCTGTCTGTCTGCTCTAACTCACATTGATAACCTGCTGGATAGCGGCCTTTGTGGGACCGAGTTGAATAGCCCTGCTCTAGAGGCAACTCTTAACCACTTAGGACACCTCTGGAGGTCTCTTTGGAGGATTAGGAGTGATTTTTGGACTTGGGAAAGTTGATAAATAGCTTTTATTCTGAAGTTTGAGAGTAGGATTAAATTCCACAATTTCTCAGCGCTTAGGACTAAAACTGCACTCTAAGACGTTTGATAAATACGGCCCCAGAGTCTAACTCTGGAAGTTCCTTTAGAGTTCCTAATGAAGTCATAAAAAAGGGAAAGCCATCCAAGGATTTGATGAAAAGATGCAGAGAAAAAAATTGCGAACCTTTGGTTAGGATCAGAAGGAGCTGAATCAGATCATGCCAGAGATTCAGAGATCACTTGGTTAAAGGTTTGGAATCACTTTGGTTTGGGTGCTTCTCTATACATTCAATATTTTAAAACAATTATAGATTTGGAAAAAATTTAAGGGGTGTCAAAAGAGTTTTAAAAAATCAGGAATTACCAAATAAATACGTCTATAAAAATCTACAGTAACAAACAAAATAGAAATGTTGCGATGACATCAACCTTCACTCCTTTTGCACCTGGACCTCCAGGAATGCCGGGTTCACCAACATCTCCCTAAAAGAAACACAATGAATGATCTTTACAATCTGCTGGAGTCTAGAAACCTTGTTGGGTAGTACAGATGAGTCGCAGGACATCAAGATTTGAGTGTTTCTGCCATCTTTATTTAAACTAATTCAGGACAAAATGGCCGATCAGTAAACAGATGTAATAAAACTGTAAAAAACTGCAGTCCTTAAAGATAATGGATGTACAGAATGATAATACATCCCACCTCCTGGCCTCTATGCCCAGGCTCACCCTGCAGCCCCTGGGAGCCCTGCGGTCCAGACTCTCCATCTTGTCCCCTAGGCCCCGGTTGTCCTTGGGAGCCCAGATCTCCCTGTTTTTAGATGGATGCAGTGGTAAACAATGGTTGAACCTGCAGTGATGCTGAGAAACTAACCTAATATGTTTTCTTTCAACATATTTTACTTTGTTGGAGAAAAACAGACATGTAACAGATGTCAAACTCTTCACTACTTTATTAAAACTCCATTAATATAGATGCTAGGCTATGAATATGATGATATTGTCAGAGTGTTTGTGAGTGCAGATTCATTCTCTATTAGGATTCATGAAACAGACCTGTTCACCCTTTGCTCCAGATCTCCCTTCTTCCCCAGCTGGTCCTGGAGGTCCCTGATATGACAAACTCAGTCATTCATGTTCAGATTTAGTGGAGTTTACAGTCAAATCATTTTAGATAGTAGTAGTACGAATGTGACAAAACCTGTTACACCTATATCAAGATCATTGGATTAATCTTCTTACAGAAAATATTATATTAGAGACAATAATATCAAACCACATGAAGAAAATGTCTACTTTAACTCAAGCTTGGAACCATAAATACATTATAACTATAATCGCCTGAAAACCATAAAGAACAGGAAGGGTTTAGTGGACAGGGTGACCTCTGGGTTGGGTGGGTAAATAAATTAGTTTCTTATATTATTATTATGGGACAGTGCATATAAATGAATATACAGTAGATTGCTGTTAATACACTGCTGTAAATTTCCATCCTTAGTGCCAGCCATGTTATAATATTATTACTTTTGCATGAATTATTATCAGTTATTAATCTAATTAAGAATACAGTAGAACTGACCTGCGCCCCATCCAGACCTGGAGTACCAGTATAACCAGGTGGACCAGTTTCTCCCTGAAAGGAAACAGCAGCACACCTCAGCATCATTTCATTCTGTCAGTTTTCAAATACAATAAAAGGGTTTTTTATTTCTTCTGAAACTCTTCATAGATGAAAACTAGACTCCAGTCAGTAACCTGCGGGCCTTTCTGTCCAGTCCTGCCCCTCAGTCCAACAGTGCCCGGTGTTCCCTGAAAAACAAAAAAGATATATCACTGTTGCTCAAAGAATCGGTTTTAGAGCAACATGTAGCTGACAGGAAGATGAAAAGTACCCACTCACTGGAAACCCTCTAGGTCCTACCAAGCCCTGTGGTCCTGGAGGTCCCTGGTTCCCCTGAAGACCAGGGATTCCTAGGCCACCTACTGGTCCCTGGAGGCCCGGGGGCCCCTGAAAAAAATCCAAATGAAAAATTAAGTGAACACAGACAGGTAAAAAAGTTTTTTAGGAAACTGTTAACTCACCAACAATCCTCGAAGACCTTTGGGCCCCAAATCTCCACGGTAGCCCTGAAGGGAAGACGTGAAAATGTAATTAATCCAGACACAATATCCTGGTAGATATCATCAGTCCAATATGTACTGAGGGTCTGAACTAGAGCAGCCATTTCCTGACCTGTGGCCCCTGAGGCCCTCTTGTTCCAGGAGGACCCCGCAGACCCTGAGGAGACATTGTCTTAATAATCACCACAAACTAAATCTTCCTCTGTGTGAGTGTTTGAGCATTTCACCAAACACTCACCGCAGCTCCGGTCTGTCCTCGGGGGCCAAGGAGGCCTGGACCACCAGCCTCCCCCTGCACAAGTCAACAGGACAGATATCAGAGAAAGACTGGGGGTGGGAATTTGGAGGAAGAACTGATGGATCCAGGCACAGCAGCAACTTACTATTTCGCTTACTTTGGAGTCTTTTAACATGATTTCAGTAACCAAGAAGCTGCTGTATATAGACTGCATATCAGGTTATTCTACTTCAGGGTCTTACCCGTTCCCCCACAGGGCCCGGTCCCCCAGTCAGGCCCACCGCTCCAGGGTAGCCCTGTTAAATAGAAGGGATGTTTTTAAACACATAAGTAATCTAACCAGGGTAACCATCTGCTTCAAGAAGCAGAAATCCCAACACACGTTATTGAAGAAACAAGAGACTCTTCAGGATCCAGGTCCATCTGGACCCTGACCAGCAGTGGCTTAGTCAGCTCTCTGTTGAGTCAATCCGGAGATTAAACTTTGTTCAACACAGTCAGCAATTCAATTCAGCCTTATTTATACAGCACCAATTCTCAACAAAGTACTTTACAGATAATGTAGTAAAGCGTGGCAGTTGATTTGGCAAACGTGTCTAAAAACTGGTTTTAACTTTGTCATAATGCTTGGTTGCAATGCCACCTTTAGAAGGGGGAAAGACTGAAGAGTATGACGAGTTTATCAGGAGCAGATTTAGTCATCTTTTCCAGTTTTTCAGGCCAGTGACGACGCCGTTTATTTTTCAGATACAATTCAGAATCTTCTGAATTGATGTACAAATGTATGTAAAAATATATTCTTTAACTGTTTATGAATAAAATCAATGTTGAGGAATTTAAAAAAAAGGCAAAACTAGAAATTATGGAAGTTCATTGTGTGAGATATACTAATCAGGAAGCTCAGCCCTGTAGGTCGCTACAGTTTACTGCCAAATTATTCTAACCATTTAAATGCCAATTTGATGAAAAAAAAGTTTTGTCTGTACACATAACAGACATGATGGCTGAGTGTGACATCCGACAGGTACCCTCTGCATTAAAAGCTAGCATGTAGAAGTAGTTCGGATTACTTTGCTCGGAAAATCTACTTCGTTTGGAGAAAATCTACTTCGTTTCGGTCTCACATAGCTTCAGTTGAACAAAACACAGGAAGCTGACTACAACATGGCCATTGTGGGTTCAACACAGTGTCAGTATTAACGCAGTAAAAATATTGATAGGAAAATGATCAACTCCAATCCTTGCGGCCTAACTAGGATCGGATGCAGCTCCGTGTTTTTCTCTGATGGAAACACAAGTCGTCCTGCATTAATCAATAGATGAACCAGTTTTATTACTCACTGCTTGACAACAAATATGAGAAACCATTTTACACATTTCCACTTGGACAATAGTCATTATTAAGCACACAGGACAAAAAGATGCATCAATCATTGTTGTATAATCACATCTCATCCACCTGAATCTTAACCAAAATCATCATGTTTCAATATTATCATCCCTATTTATTCCAGTGCAGCGTGACAGTGGGAGCTGGAATCTCTCTCAGCAGCTACAACCTCATTTCCAGTCATGAAATACATCAAGGGCTGCTGGATGCTTCAAAGTTGTAATCAATCTTCTGGAGGTGGGATGTCCTCCTCTGGCCTCCTGAAGGAGAAGTCACCCCTATACTTCATTTATAGGGCAGTACTCGGCTTACTGCCTCCCTACATATGAAATGAATGAAATGAATGAAATGAATGAAATGAAATGAAAAATACTTTATGTATCCCTTTTGAGGGAAATTATTGTTGTAGCAGAGTTTTTTTGTTTTTTTTGTTCCTCAGTTGCTCAGAGAAATGCAGATTCTTACTTTTTCTGTTCACAAGACCTTTTGTTGCTTTTAATCCCATATGGCTTAAATAAAGGTTAAATAAAATGGAAATTAAGATAAATTCTAGCCATTTTAATCAAGACTGATAAGATCTTGGTTGACTTTATCTCTTGCTGTAGATATTTGTAGTTTCTGTGGGGAAATGTGTAAGGAATCAGTGATGAGCTGAGGAAACTTCTTAGACTGTACGAAGTGGACTGAAAGATTTTCCACTAAGTTTCAACCTAATCTTCTGTTAATGATTTTAGCATTTACTTCATATATGGTTTTGA
>JBBBVU010000012.1:30422862-30438416 GCA_037177055.1 Atherinosoma microstoma
CGGTTTATTACAGAATCAGAGTAGACAGTTACAGTTAATCAAACACGCTCGCACAGCTTGACAAAGAAGAAGGGTGAATCCTAAGTTGGGGCCTGTAGTTTTATTCTTTCCTCAGTCCGCCTCCTTCCCTCGTCATTTCCTTCCAGAATGTTCTAGAAGGTTCTTTCCCCCCTCCCTTACTCTCACATGATGTTTTGCTGGGTTAGTTTTGACCTTTAATTGTTGTCAGCAGTTTTCCTTGCTATGCTCATATAAGGCCACTGTTCTGAACCATGCAGGCCTGTTTCCTGCTCACTTATGCTGGTCAATTCTTCCACATCATGATTGTGAGCAAGACTATTTTTTTTCATGGAATATTTTTTTAATCTTATTCTAAGATTTTTATTCACTATAACAGACATTGTGAGAATTCATTGAAGGAAATAATCTAATATTTTCTTTCAAATTAGGAAAAACAAATAATGAATAATTTTCTTCAATAAAAAGAAAAACAAGTACCTTTGTCCAAAAGTGTTCTGTCCTTTCATAATGAGATTGGTATAAAGACTAATGTGGAGGATTGGACACCTCTGACTGTCCATGCTCAGGGACACATCGCTGTTGTTGGTCTGGGACAAAAGCTGCAACAAATCCACTTTTTCTGTTGAGAAACCAAAACAAGAACTCCTTCACAAAATGACCATGCAGAACCTTTTTTTTTTATCAGATTATAACATTTTCTCTGATATTCCATGTTTTTCATGTTCAATTATAAATAAAATATGGGTTAATGAGGTTTGCAAATCATTGCTTTGTTTAATTTTTTAACTTGGTTGGAAGTTATTTGACAAAATGGAAACTGTTGGGGTTGTTAATGTTCTTATTATGTCTGTCTGTCTGTCTCCTGTGGAGTCACCACCTCCATAGGGGCCATAGGGGTCCGCTGATATGTGAATTGGGTGGCAGCCGGAGGCGGGGACCCTGGCGGTCTGATCCGCGGCTGCAGAAGCTGGCTCTAGGGACGTGGAACGTCACCTGTGTGACAGGGAAGGAGCCTGAGCTGATGCGTAAGGTTGAGTGGTTCCGGCTAGATATAGTCAGAATCACCTCAACGCACAACTTGGGGTCTGGAACCAGTGTCCTTGAGAAGGACTTGACCTTATTCCACTCTGGAGTTGCTCCCAGTGAAAGGCACCGAGCGGGTGTGGGCATATTCATTGCCCCCCGGCTTGGTGCTTGTGTGTTGGGGTTTACCCGGTAGACGAGAGGGTAGCCTCCCTCCGCCTTCGGGGGGACGAGTCCTGACTTTTGTTTGTGCCCATGCAAACGCAGTTCAGAGTACCCACCCTTTTTGAAGTCCTTAGAGGGAGTGTTGGAGAGCACTCCTTCTGGGGAATCCCACGTTCTGCTGGGGGACTTCAATGCTCACGTGGGTAAGGACAGTGACACCTGGAGGGGCGTGACTGGGAGGAACGCCCCCCCGATCTGAATCCGAGTGGTGTTTTGTTGTTGGACTTCTGTGTTTGTCATGGACTGTCCATAACGAACACCATGTTCAGTCATATGAGTGTCCATATGTGCACCTGGCACCAGGACTCTCTAGGCCGCAGTTCCATGATTGACTTTGTAGTTGGATTTGTGGTCAAAAGGTCTTGAAAAGGTTGTGAAAGAGGGGCGGAGCTGTCAACTGATCACTACCTGGTGGTGAGCTGGCTCAGATGGTGGGGGAGGATGCCGGTCTGGCCCAAACATGTTGTGAGGGTCTGCTGGGAGCGTCTGGCAGAGTCCCCTGTCAGAAGGGGCTTCAACTCCCACCTCCGGCAGAGCTTCACCAATGTCCCGAATGAGGCGGGGGAGAATGAGTCCCAGTGAGCTGTGTTTCACGCCTCCAAACTCGTTGGTGGACACGGGCATAGAGGGATGCCGTCAGGCTGAAGAAGGAGTCCTATCGGGCCTATCTACGGGACTCTGGAGGCAGCTGGTTGCAATAAATGGCTGCATCTCAGGGAAATGACTTTATTTTTTCACTTTAATGCAAGTGCAAGCAGACTTTTTGAGTGTGAGCAAAGTGTTTTGATAGAGAGCAATACAACATTTGAGCTTGAAAACAACAATTAATGCTACCAAAATCTACCAAATACGCTCTATGGCATGATTATACCCCCATACATGTTCAGTCTTTGACATTGTTGGTTTTTATGTGAAAACCACTGACATGTTTTTGTTAATTGAAGATTAACATATAGTCGATCCAATTTAATGTGATAATTTGATTTGGTGTGAAATTATTTGACCTTGATTTCAAATGTCTTACTGTTTTATGTTTGCAAATAAAGTTGGAGACTGAATGTGGTTTTGGCCTCATGTATTTATGAAAGTCAAAATATAAAAAATAAAGACATGCACACAACAGTCAAACCTGTGTAGCATCAGTAAATAGGGCAGGACAGGTAAAGTGGCATTGAATTAAAAAAAACTCACGCACTTTAAACCTTAAACAAATCTATCAATTTTCTTTTTAAAAGAAAAGGAAAACTAATAGCCCTGTAATAGACAAACCACCAGTCTAAGTGTACTTGCCTCTCGCTTGCTAATGGTTGGGATAGTCTGCAGCTTCCCTGCAACCCTGATGATGATCTTTCTTTCAGAACTTTTCTCATTACTATCTGATTCAAATTATCTCATCATAGCCTGAGATTTTAATACAGTTATCAACCCAGACTGTTCTAGCAACTCTGACGACCTAAGGAACTACCAACAATTTAAAATAATACATGGAAGATTATGGCCTTAGAGACCTTTGGAGAATAAGAAAGTATTCAGTAAGAAAATATAATTTTTTCCACAGTTCATTAACGTTCATCACACATCGATTTATTTCTTATCAGTTACTCACTCATTCCCATGAATACAGATCCACCTTATTGTGATTCGTGATCACAATAAGTGTCTCTCTGTCCATAAATACAAAAATACATACCAAGATTTCAACAAGATGGTGTTTCAATACCTCCCTTCAGGAAGACCAGGATTTTACATCTTTAATAGGGTGAGAGTGGGCATTCTTTCTGGAGATGAACGACTCTCCAAATACCCTACTCACACTGTTATGGGAAACCGGAAGGGCAGTAATTATAGGAAAAATCAAATCATACTCTCCATATAAGAAAAAAACAACAAAATATGATATAAACAAAAAAATCAAACATTTAACATTGAACAGAAACCCAGTAAGCACAAACTGAATTTAAAGAACTCAAAGCACAACTTGAAGATATACATAAAACATTTTTTTTTTATTCGATCAATTAAATAGTCCTATATCTGGATGGTAAACAGGTTCTGAATGAGGACAGCAGCCTGGATCTATGCCATGAGTGCATTGATGTCACTCTATTTTGTTTTTGGAGTTCAGTACCGACCTGTCCAGGGTGTACCCTGCCTCTCGCCTGATACTTGCTGGGATAGGCTCCAGCCCACCCGCGACCCTACATGGATTCAGCGGTACAGAAAATGGATGGTCGGATGGATGGATGGAGTTCAGTACCTCAAAAAGCTGAATAACGGACCCTTTAATTTCCATGGAAAGATTTGTTTTAGGGATCAAGGATCACAGTGTTGTGCTAATATCAGGGAAGAGACTGTACAACTGTATGCTTTGTTGTGAGTATTTGTTTCCATTTCCATATTGATAGGCTTACATGTAGTATCAGTTGATCTATAATGATCCAATTCCTGCAACTTACCAAAGCAGTGATTTTCTTATTGATGAAACGTATTCCTTATTTAATGCATTGTTTGTGATGTTAGCTTGGCATACAGACTTGTTGAGACTTTAATATTATTGTTACAATAAGTAACATTTTTATTTGTGTTACAAACTTTGAATGTATTTATTGAAAAGATTTTCAAATTTACTAAAACAAAATATGAAAACTTTGTGAGTTCCCTTCACTTCCATCCGATTGTGCCAATGGAGGCTTGTGTAGCAGGAGTTAGAGGACAAGCTCCCTCAGTCTATTCCACTGTCACCATTACAATGGGCCCATTCTCAGATTATTCTGGACCATCCATTACTGTTCGTTATTTATCTGATGTAATAATTATGTCTTGTACGGATGCTACAAACTGACTTATTTTGTCTTTCCTTTCTATGTCACCAGTGCTGGAGATTATATTCACCCACCTGACGAGGACATCCTGGGGTACCTGGCTTGGCTGTCTGTAACATTGCTGATTCCACCGACCTATGCTCACCTTTATTCCCCACAGGACCAATATAACCTCTCCTCAGAGCGTATGCCCTTCTTATCTATCAGTGTAAAGGTTTTTGAATAAAAAAAAGATTTGAATGAAGTTGAATGCTTTTTCAATCTCAACTATTTTGAATGGACACGATATACAACTTGTATGTCATTTAATAGTTGTGCCTGATACGTTGCACCATTACCTAACAAGACCTACCCAGGTAGCAACAGTAGTGGACATTGGTAAAGGTTGTGTATACAGTCATACATGCAGAACTAGAACTATCAGCAAATTGAGCTCAATTTTTCTGTTTCTGAAGACCTGAAAAGAGCCTCATTGGGATGTTCCCACCGTCGCCATCTTTGCCGCGTCACAAGTCTCGTCACTCCCGGAAAATACAAAAATCGGCGATGAGGTGGCGGTGAGAGGGGGGCTGTGAGCGCGGGAAGGGATGATTGACACCCATCAAACTCTGAGCTGCCTGTAGTTATATGCTAACCAAAGCTAACCTGGAGATAATGGGAGCTAACCAGCAAACGCAGGTAGACACGGTAAAGCTAAGTGCACTGTTAGCTGGCTAAAAACCGCAGTTAAGCTACTCTCTGCCTCCTTGCTGCCGGATATCTGGCACCTGTCAGTCAAAAAGACACGCCCCTAATCATAAAGAATTTCAATAAATATTGTCAAACATCAGTGCGAGTGACCATCATTCAGCCTGGGATGCTACAAATATAAAAAACGGCTTTATTTACAAATGGGTAATTAATTCCTTCTGAACTTGGACAGCAGCCTGAAGTCTGGTCCCTGAGATGCACATCCTCATGGTGTTGTGGCTAAAGGGGAAAGTGGTACACAGTAGAACAAATTTACATTACATAGTCTACTGAACCTTCTACAGTTTGTAAAGCAACTTTCCACCTTCTGTGGCATAATTCTAAGCTGCAAAACTTTGCAGGAGCCTACATTTTAATTATCAAAGACTAGATTCAGCAAGTGGATTTGGGAGTCTCGGGTGACTTGGACATTTATGGAGTAATAGTCTTGTGGTTGAGGAAATGGATCTAGCATGTGTGCGCAGTCTTTTGCATCGATGTTGTCAGGAAGGCCAGCAAAAGAATTAAATCTGTCTCGACTGCAACTTGTTCCTGAATGAATGAAATGGAAGAAAAATGATTAATTTTCTCTTGAGGGAAATTATAACGTTTGCACATGATCTGCTATTTAATATTAGATCACAAAATAAATTTAACCAAAAGTTCGTTGGTAAACCTGACAAAAACATTACTTTTACTTGTATTTTAATGAACTGAACAGCAGAAAATAACACGTATGCTGATTTTGTTCAAACTTGTTGGCAATGAGATGTTCCTAAGAGTTCTCCTGCATGTTCATTGGATTCGTTCTCGGCAAAGAACACAGCTAAGATACAAAGATTTTGGTGAATGCCACAATTCTTGTAAAAAGTTCGTAAGTAAGATTTAAGAACATATTTGTTTGTAAGAACAGTTGGTGAACAAGGCCCAGTGTGATCTGCAAGTTTCTCTTTACAGACTCATTGACATTTTCAACTTCAAGTGGTATTTTTCTTCGAAATGCAAATTACCAGCTGAGTCCATCATTTTATTTTATTTTTATTTAAAAAAGTCTGAATGAACAGTCTGAACAGCAGAGTATGCGTCCTCTACAAGTGGTGATGCCATAATTTTTATCAGGGTTGTACAAAAGTTTAAAAGAATATCTGATTTTTTTTCAGCCTTTGACCGCCCAGCTTCCTATTTCCTGCATTGAAACTCGGTCTTCAGTAATTTGGTTTGTTTTGTCGCTGTTTCTTCTTCTGGTGAAGACTGCATGGGTTTTTGTTTCTGCTTCATATTTGTGATGTGAATGTGAATAGAGGTTAAGAGGACATTTGAATGTTCCCCCATGTGCAGTTTTTATTCTATCTTTTGTCTGCAGACATTAAATGGTCCATATTTGGCTGGTCTCCTGGGACACAGTTAAGTCCAAGTTTAACTTCTCCTCTTATCTGACACATGGAGTCAAGATGGCAGCCCGTCTTTTTCCACCTGCACATCAATTCAGCTGCTTTGAAAACACCTTCCCACGTGTGTGTGCGTTTCCTCCATGCTAAATGTGCACAATGTACGATAGCTGGACCCAAATAATCTCATGTCTTAAATCTCAACTTAATTTTCCTTTCATTAAAAAAAAAAAACAAGGGGAATTTTTATACAATACGAAAAAAATGATTTAGTTTTTCCTTTAGACAGACCATACTGCTCATCGCGACTTTAGAGATCCAATTCATGGTGACTTCGGATGAAGAATGCAAACTTCATGAATGAAAGAATCTGGTTGTTCATGAATACACAGTTTCCCCAGTCAGCCTCGCACGATCCAGGATGTAGTGGTGGAATGCAGCTCCTGGTTCATGGTGGACTTTCTTTCATTATCAGAGTCCAGTCATGTGTGACTGGAGTCGTAGTGGAAGAAGGATGATGAGTGATGAGCTCTCTGACTGGTCCTTCAACATACATTCTGCCTTACATTTTCAGACAAGAAACACCTGAGTGAAGTCTTTGAAAATGTATAGTGACCGGTCTCTTTATTACTCCATGATTCTGGTTCAGACCTCTGTCTGACCATCTGATGTAGGATTTCTTCCTCTGGTTTCTGAAGATAACTCGGGCCATGTGATTGGGCTTGTTGTCCAGCTGCAGAATGAATTTGGGACCAAACACCTCCCTGGTGGTTGCGGGGACTCCTGGCATTTTGGTGCACACTGCAGCTCAATTCAGATATTTTTGCCCATGTGTGACTCATATATCAGATTTTTTAATGACAGTCTGAACGGCATGACAGGCCGCTGTCATATGTGGTTGTAGATCGCATACATATCTGATCTGTGTGGGATGACCTCAGTCTGAACGGTCACGCTGCATTTCATGCGACTTTGACGTCACAGAAGTGAGACAAACATCACAATTCGGTGCGCTGGAAGAGGAAGCTGCAATATAATCATGTTTACAGCAAGTTCTGCTGAAAATAAACCTTCAAATATATGCACTTTGTTGCTGTCTTCTCCTTTTTTATAGTAAATAAAACGATGACAAAACAACACATTTACTTTAAATCTATTAACGAATAAAGAAGCAATGCAATGAAGGAAGAGACGGGAGTCTGTTTACTATTACTTCATGTGTTCACGTGCAGCTCAGGTCGCAGGTTATACAGTCGCTACGGGTCCAGGTTCCACTGGGAGATATCCATGGATAGCGAGTTGGGTTTGGTAATTATCCTAATGGGTTCAGGCGGGTGCAGGTTGGTAAAATTGGACCCGTGTAGGATTCTGCACAGACGACTCGGCTGCAGTGCCTGAACCTCTGTAGGTTGCAGCCACTGCTGCACAAAAGGCCATTGTTAACAAGGGTACTCTCATTTTTCTCAGTCTCTTTATTTCATTCATCAGTTGGGCATAATTTTGTTGGATCCAAGTGTGCAAGTACTTCCAAATTGATAAACACACACATGAAGCAACCATATTTACATCTGTAAACAGTACGCAGTGTGTGACGTCTGCACGTGTTACTTCAGGGCCACATTGACGTTCACACTTCAGCGTGATGAAGGTCGCATTTAAATGATGATGTGAACGACCACATAAAAAAATCGGATTCGAGCATTAAGTCCTGCAGTGTGAACGTTGCCTTTGTCTCAACAGACCACTTTTGATCAGATATCACTTTCCTGCTAATACTACAGATACTACCCAAATTAGACGAAACAACATAGCAGATGTAGAAACTGACACATTTTATAATTTCATGAAAAATACGAGATCATTTTGAATCTGATGCCAGCTATACATCACACACAAGAAGTTGGAACAGGGGTAACAAAAGGCTGGAAAAGGAAAAACAGCTGAAGGAGCATTTCACAACTAATCAGGTCAATTGGCGACAGGTCAGTAACATGACTGGGTATAAAAGGAGTATTTCAGAGAGGCAGAGTCTCTCAGATGTAAAGATGGACAGAAGTTCACTAATCTGAGACAAACTGGGTCTAAATATTGTAAAATAATTACAGAAAAACATTCCTCAACCTAAAATTGTTAAGAGTTTGAAGATCCCACCATCTACAGTGTATAATATCGTCATAAGATTCAGAGGTCTGGCTCAGTACGCATTTGTTTGAGTTTTCACCGGCAAAAACTAGATGGAACTTGACACACTGCAATCCACTGACTGGTGGTAAAATCATCACTTCCTGAGTGACTCGGCAATAAGAACAAAGCAGGAACAGCTCCGGGTTTAAATATACGTTGGATGTTTTGTTGTTTAAAGCCACATACCAAGACTATAGGGCACAGTGGGACAGTAGTCTGGGACAGGGACATGGATCTTCAGCATCCAGCTACACCGACAGGTCCTGCAGTTTTTCTCCCACCCGTCATCCCCTCCATCACTTCACACTCTACCACCGTGAGTGGATCAGATCAGGGTTTACTGTCCCGAGTCAGACCACGTGGTGGAAACGGGGCTTTAGAGATTTTAGCCCCTGATCTTTGGACCAGTATTCTTCACTCCATCAGATTTCCTAACCCGGTCCTTGTTTCAAACGTCTACAAAACTAATTACTTTTATATAGTCTCCTCTACCTGTTCTTATCTTATGATCTTTATCTTGTTCTCTTCATTTTAACCAGATATCAAGTACATTTTTATTTAGATGCTCATTTATGTGCTTGTATGAATGTTAGACTGTATGCATCCATCCCATCTGTGAAATAGTCTGTTGTTCTGTGTTTTTGAGTCTATATATAAATAATAATAATTATGACTCTTTATGTGGTAGATTAAGATAGATACTGTCAATCTAATAGAATTATAACATTTTGCTTTAGAAATAATTGAAAGCTTTTATTTTTGTGTTCATGACTGTAACCACAGAGGAAGCGGTGGCAGTCGAAGGCCTGCCCTGAGACCCCCCATGACACATTTTCCAACAGAAAACCCAGTGTTTGAGCTTTCAGAGCACCACTTAGCTACAGTTCAGCAGAAGCTGGTTGTGGATATCCAGCCTGGCATCAGGATGAGTGACGGGGTCAGTCTGGTCATGCTCTGTGCTGACTGATGGGAGTACAGTTAACTACAGCAGGAAGGAGAACATTCCTTTGTGAAAGAAATACTATCTGCTTCACACATGGAAGGAATCTCACTGCTTCTGATCTGACTGGGAAAATGAGACTCTTTCTTTTAGGATATTTCAAAGCAATGACAGGATATAAATTCTCTTTATAATGATCAAAATAGTATTTAGTTTATCATATTTGACAGAGTTGTGGGTTTGGAAGGCTGATACCAGACCTATGAGGTAATTTCCTCGTGAGCTCTAATCAGGATATTCTCTTCTGAGATTTTGGTGCCCATGGAGGTCTGAAGTCTAAGACTACCTGCTGGTTTGGTACAGTTTCCAATCAATCCATGTGGCAACCTGAAAAATTAAATGAGTTGAAGTAAACTGTTTGATTACGGGTTTTATAGAAAGCAAAGTAAGTTATTCAAGTCAAACTTTTCTAGGTTTTCATAACAAAGTGTTGGTTAACCAAAGCAGAATACTCACAAGAAGTTAGGGATATTCAGCTTTCGAGTGAAATTTACAAAACACATCAAATGTTCACGCTAATTTAAGTCAAATAATGCAGTGGTAATTCCTCCATTTCAACAGCTGGGTGTAGCACAACATAAAAAAATGACAATGTCTTAATAACTTGTCATGTGTTAGCTCTCGTCTTGGTCTGATGGCAAGGCAAGGCTAGGCAAGTTTATTTGTATAGCACATTTTCATCTTCAAGACAATTCAAAGTGCTGATGACGTCTAAATGTCAACAGGGTCATAAAGAGGACAGTTTAGAGACAAGTTGCCATTGAACCAGAACATTTGATGGCTTCATAAAAACAAGGCAAATATCTTTTTGTGAGTAGTGTAAGTAATGATGTTCAGGGAGATGTGAGACGTTTTCCACAGTTTAGATGCAAATTGAGACCTTAAAAAGTTGATCTTTGTGATGTTATAGATCTTCCAACATTATCCATGAAAGATTTCAGTTTCTGATAGCTGGAGCTGTCTGCTGCTTCAGACCCGTTTCTACACAGCCAAGCAGATGGAAACATGGGAAATCTTGGAACACTAGAACTTTCTGATCTGTGGATGGTGAAAGCAGTTGGGATTAAGACCTTTCATGATAAATCCCGTGTTGTTTTTACTCCTGGAAGAACAACTTTTGGTGATTTTATAGCGTTGGTCTACATTCTCCATGGGAACGCAGTCTATGTGGTTTTCATCAGAAAGATTGCTGGGCATCCTGGTGGATGAAGATAAAACATTAACTCAGGTTAAAACGAGCTAACAGAGAAGGAACCTAACCAACTGAAAGAAAGTGATCTCTGACACGCTGACATGATTTGACTCAGCTCCTTCTGAGTCCAAACCAAAGGTTCACAAGGAACTTTTCTCTACATCTTTTCATTAAATCCATGGATGGCTCTCCCTTTTTAATGACTTCATGAAAAAACCTGAAGGAACCTCCATCAGCTTCAGGATCTGATCCATTAGACAACCAGAAACAAGCCAAATATCACCATACTGGTCTACGAGCTGGTTGACCACCACTTCCTGTCTGACCACCACTTCCTGTTACACTGATCTGCTGAGGAGGCAGTGACCATCCATAATTATATCCAGGCACCAGCAAGCAGGGAAACATCTAAAACCTTCAGTGACCCCAGGGAGCTGATGTAAACAATCCTGTCCTCAAACAAGAGGTCAGGATGTGAGTCTGTGTATTTAGTGGAAAGAGCTGGTGTCAGTAATAGAAAAAAATACACATCAATCCAGTTTATAATAACTCTGTTCATCTAAACCAATTAATAAAAACAATGACCTAGAAAAGGAAACCAATGGACTGGATCAAATCTTCTCTAGCTCTAAAGTAGGCATTCACAGCTGCTAACAGTGATGAACATCTGGGAAGGGCAGAGAGTCATGGGAGCAAGTAGACATTATAAGTCCTCCTGCTGCTACTGGCTCAAGTTTCAAAGTTAAACATCACTACCGATCACACATGTTAGACATTTTCCTGCAGCAGATACCGGCATCGTCATGGCTAAATTGTCGCTTCTCTTCTCAGACCACCTGAAATATGTGGATAATAAAACATCATTTTTAGCCAACTGGTGAGACATCATGAGGGTCAAGTTTCTAGTGATCAGTTAACTTTGGTCCAGACAGAATTATCCTAATCAGACCTAAACTCAATAATGAAGATCTTTTCTTTCACATCCTTATCTGGTATCTGGTCTTTTCATCTATCGACTATCAAATCAAATCAGAAACCTTTGAATCCAGAAAATCCTGATTCAGTCAAATCAATTATTGCATGCCTTCTTGAGGTCAAATGTTGAATAAAAAACAATTATCTTCAGTTAATTGATGACAAAACAGAGGTTATTATATTTGGGTCGCCTGTTCTCACTGAGCATATCGCCATTCACATGGGTCCTCTGTCAGTTCATAGCCACAAACAGGCTTAACCCTACAACACTAAAGGTCGGTATATTTCACCCATGCTACATTGGTTTTGAATGGGTAGAGTACACAACGTTAGTGTTCTAGGGTTAAACTGGTTATTTTTGACTCTAACATTTAATAAACGCATAAATTCTGTCGTCAAATCTTATTTCTTCCAGTTAAGAAGAGTAGCCAAAATTAAGCAATTCCTTTCCTTAAAAACTTGAAATCAGTGACCTCAGCGCTCATTTCCTCAAGGCTGGATTTCTGTAACTCCCTTTGTTCAGGTGTTTCTCAGTCTGCTCTGTGCCGTCTGCAGATAGTTCAAAATGCTGCAGCGAGACTCATAACTGGAACAAAGAAAAGAGACAGCATCACCCCCGTCCTCATGTCTCTGCACTGGCTTACAGTTAAATTGATTTTAAGATTCTTTTCTATGTTTTCAAAGCTCTAGAAGGTGCAGCTCCAAAATACACTGTTGAACTCCTCAGCCTGTATGCTAGCTCTAGATGTCTGAGGTCTTCACATCAACTGCTGCGCTGTGTGCAGCTGGTTGCTGCAAACTAATGGGGATCCAAATAAAGAAAGAAAAAAGAAAGAACTGCTCCTATCTGTTCCCGCATCTAGAAGAGTGAGAAATGGTGCCTTCTCTGTTATAGCTCCCAAGCTTTGGAACAGCCTTCCTTTTTCAGTCAAAGACTCAGCCTCCATAAATATCTTTAAGGCTAAACTCAAAACTCATTTATTTTTGAAAGCTTTGGGGTTTCATTAATCTTTTTATAACGGTTTGTTTTAACATTAGTTTAATTTATCTTTTATTACTTTTATTGTATCTGCTTTTATAAATTTTTTAATGTTGTTTATCTTTTGCCTCCTCTCCCCCCCTTCCTCCTCATCTCCACCTCTTCATGATATCAGACAAGTCCCATCAGAAGGATCTGCCAGCTCTTATCTCTACTCGTCCACCACCAGAATTGGACTTTCAGGTAGCTCTGTCAACAGATCACATTTTCATTTCAACCGTTTCCCCATAAAACTGATGATGTTCCAACAGTTTCTAATGAACTTTGTCCATCTCCAACGAGCAGGCGTCAGTTCGCTGGACTAACATGGTGAGCATGGTTTCAGATGGGTAAAGGTTCAAACACAGGTCAACATTTTTTAACTGTTCTAATGATGTCAAAGCACCACTCTGCACCTGATACCCTACACATCACGTTGAGGATGCAGAGACGTTTCAGGTGTTTTTCCCCCTTACACTGGCTAAATGATCACACACTCATTGGCATCCTTTGTTTAGAGCTACTGTAGTCTGCCAGAGATGACAGGTTAGGGTTATAATACATGTCAGGGGTTTCTTTCTATCTAGCTGTTTTCACTTTAGTCCACCTCAAGCAGCCTCCATATTTTAATCAGCAACTACGGATGTGCCTCCATGTTGGTGTTTCCATGAGGAGCGGTGGTTAATGGCCGGTCCTGATGTTATTAAGAGATTTCTGTCAACTTAAAGTCCCATTTAGCACCCTGGGCGAGCCCCCTGTTGTTCTTGGATTGCTTCAACACCAGCCTCTGGACCTGATCGGAAACGATAGAATTCCGGATACCACTTCCCTCCTTCTGTTTGGAAAGTTTAATTACTGACCTTACCATGGAGCCTAAACCAGGAAGAACTGGATGAATGTTTGAATTAGGACAGATCCAGAACAATGAGCCTCACACAGACCTGAGATACAAACTGTGACACCTATATGACACCTAACTTTCTTTTACCAATATCTCCTATCATGTACATATTTTATAACATCTAATTACCAATCTAACATTACTAATATATTTCTATTTTTCATTTTTAACACTGTATGCTCAGATTTAGTAACTCAGCTCTTCATCATCCAGTCAGATCAGACAGTTTTATAGAAAACATTTTCTCCTCATAGATCTATCAAAAACATGTAAAAAGATAAGAAAATTACTAGTTACAAGTTATTGATAAAAAATAGTCTATACTGTCTGTGTTTCTGGAAGGTTTTCTGACATTTATGTGATTTTTTTTATCCGCTAGTCTTTACATATAACCACCATTAAAATGTTGAAATAAAAAAAACAACAACAATTTTCTCTAAACATTTGCAATCATATAGACCAGCAGACATGTTTCCCAACTGCCGTCCAGCAGCTATTAACATGTTTATTTCTTCATTACCGTCTCTGATTTCTGTATGTCAATGCAGCTGAAATCCTAATAAAACTGACTTATTGATTTTTTTCCCTGTCGTCAACAGTAAAGCTAGAATAGAGACGAAGATAACAACAGTTAGATCTCATAATAGTTCTCGTATCTCTGTTTCTATGGCAACGTTGTGTGATAAAGTCATTTCTGTTTTGGTTGAACAGGCTGAAGCTGTTCTGATGGGCTAACAACAAATATGTGGCCTCAATATAAAATCATGAAGATTTTGTTGCTGTAAATAAATCTTTTTAAATAATTTAATTTGCATGTCAGTTTTGTAATTCTGCAGAAAAAAATCTGCCCAAAAAATGAAAGTTTGTGAATGTGTAGAAAAGGATTTCTATGGTTGTAAAAAAGATTTATGTTCTTTTGCAAACATCCTGTCCAGAGATGCGAAGCACAAACCTGTGTGCAAGACTGAAGACTATCTGATTGGATGTTGACATATCAAATTGTCCAATCAGAGAGAAAACAACGTCCTGTACTCTGGCACCGCTGCAGGCTCTTAAAGGAGAGTAGATCAATTTTAAAGACCGATGGTGCGACCAGAGTGGCTTATTTAATGGCACTGGGTGTAACTTCCCCTGTGACAAAATAAATGTTATGAAGCTTGTGAGATTAGTGTACAGGATGATAAAACCAGATTTACAAATACAAACTCTGAAATTATTTGCAAGCATTCATTTACAGCTGCAAAATATTCATGACTTTAAATTGAGCCCATAAATATAAGCTTCTGGATCAGTTCTGGTACCACGTCAACAGAACTGATGCACCACCTGTCCAACACATGAGTTCTTCTTTTAATATCAAAGTTCATAAAAGCGTAAGTATTTCTGAGCCTTTGCTCCTTTCATAAAGGAGGACCAGAGAGTGTGCACCAACTGTATCAGCTGATTGTGGACCCTCAGATTCAGGAGAACCAGTGTGGCTGTATAATGTCTAAAATCTATTTTCCAAGAGTGTCCTGGCACAGTTGAACCTTTACAAACAAACAAATAACGTATTCAAACTGACTACGAACATCTACCAACAGATGGAACTGCCTCCAAATATTCCAGCATTGTCTTAAAAGCTTAAAAGGAATGTGGGAACGTTTTGGGAATTCCTGCCCAACTGAACCGAGTCCCTCAGACTATCTGTGTGGGAATGCTCTCTGAGAGATCAGGAGGGATGTTGGAGGGGAGATGCTGCTCCTCTGTATCAAAAGGAGTCAGCTGAGGTAGTTCAGAGATCTGATCTGGATGAATCCGGGTCACCTCCTCTGGGATCTTTGCCTGACTACTGTGAGTAGACCCCGGGGGCAGACCCAGGACTGGATGGACTTGATTTTCAATTTACACAGCGCTGCAATTTTCTCATTGTTTGAACATTGTTTAACAGAACGGCTTAGGTCCAATCTCAATTCTCCCCCTTAGCCCTACCCCTCAGCCCTTAGCCCTACCCCTTCGTCTTTAAACAAAGTGTGGAGGCAAAGGACAATGTTTTCAGCCCTATGAATTGAGACACCCCTCTCTCCATATAACCTG
>JBBBVU010000012.1:30452473-30468446 GCA_037177055.1 Atherinosoma microstoma
TATTTATTTATTTATTTATTTATTTATTTATTTATTTATTTATTTATTTATTTATTTATTTATTTATTTATTTATATATTCATCTATTCAATCATGAACAAAATGGCTCTCCATAGAACTTCTCCCCCCCAACAGCAACGTTATCGTAATGTTTGGATTAACTGCATTAAGCAGTACTTTTATTTGAAACACCGGAACAGGAAGTAAATGGTGCTGATGCAAGTGTTGTCACCCCAAGCTGCAGGTTGAGAAGCGGGTAATAAAGTAACGGGCGGATGCCGGTATGCTAACATTTCATCCTACCCTTCAAGACGTGCTAACTATGCCTTCTGCGCATGCGTAAAACATGAAAACGTCATAGCTATTTAGGTTGAGGACACGGCCATAAATCCATGCAACAATTAAAAACAAATAAAACAAATAAGTAATGAAAAACACCCACACTTAGGCTATACAATCACTCATCCAATACACCAACACATCCCTTAGACTAGACAACAGTTAAAGTGTCGAAGTAGAAGTTAGGTAGTGGAATGAAGCTGTTCATCAGTCTGGAGGTTTGTTTAACTTTAATGCATTTTTTGCA
Organism: Atherinosoma microstoma; assembly: GCA_037177055.1. Lineage (NCBI taxonomy): Eukaryota > Metazoa > Chordata > Actinopteri > Atheriniformes > Atherinidae > Atherinosoma > Atherinosoma microstoma. Next base: position 30,453,060 of record JBBBVU010000012.1, read on the forward strand.
GATGGCAGCAGCTCAAAGAGTGTATGGAGAGGATGTGAGGAGTCCTTGACAATATTCAGAGCCCTGCTCCTGCAGCTGCTCTCAAAAAGTTCTTGGACAGGGGAGAGAAACTCCAATTACCCTCTCAGCTCCCCTAACTATCCTCTGCAGGGTCTTTCTGTCTGACGTACTGCAGGAGTACCAAGTGGAGATTCAGTATGTCAGGACACTCTGGACCACACTTCTGTAAAAAGTCCTGAGGATGCTTATGGGGAGAGAGGCTTGCTTCAGATTCCTCAGGAAGTGCAGTCTCTGCTGGGATCGTTTGACAATCGCTGAGGTGTTCTTGTTCCAGCTCAGGTCCTGCGAACTCTGCACTCCGAGCCACTGATGCTGAAGGGAGCGTGCTCACATTGTGATGTCCGGAAGTCGATGATCATCTCCGTTTTGTCCATGTTGAGCAGTAGATTGTTCACTCTGCATGTGTTAACAGTGTAAGCTACAATGGACTGAGACACAACCCTGTGGAGATCCAGCGCTCAGCGTAATAGAGTTGGAGAAGCTCTTTCCAACCCACATAGACTGGGGTCTCACAGTCAGAAAGTCCCAGACCTTCAAACTCCAAACTCTCCAGACCGAGAGTTAGGAGTTTCTCCATTAGTCTGTGGGGGGATGATGGTGTTAGATGTTGAGATTAAATCAAAGTATCCTAGCATAGGTGTCTTTGTTGTCCAGGTGGGAGATGACTGAGTGCAGGGTGGCGGGTATTGCATCCTCAGTGCAACAAGTCATTTAGACAGGCAACAAGTGACTTCTTTGCCACTGGAACAAGACCTGTGTGTGTTGTTACTTGTGTGTTTTGTTTCTGTTTAGTATTCTGAGCTGCTTCATCAAAGACGAATTTCCATTGCTTTACAATAGACGATAAAGTTTTTCTTAGTCTCTCTGAATATCGGGATTCATAATTCAAAGCGTGCAAATAAGAAAAGTTGTTAATGTCAAATATGCGGATTAATCACCTTTAAACCAACTAACTAACTATTTTTGATTGCACAAAACTGTGAATTGTATGAAAAATCTGCACAGTATTCTGTTCTGATAATGTAGCACAGATTGACAGATAAACCTGTCATATCAGTCAGCAGTAGCACGTTACTACAAGGTAACACTTTTTGACAAAACACCGGCAGTTCCCGACAGCTAAATTATATTGAGAGCCAGTTATAACAGCCTCTTTTATTATCTTTTTTCTTTTTCTTAAAATTGATTTTGCCTAAATGTTTTCTTTTTAAAAGCCCAGCTGTAGTTTTCCCAGTGAGGAAGAATTCCGGGAGAAAAGAAAATCCTGGACTGAAGTTGTGTGTGAAACCAGACATCTGGTGGTCTGGTTCCACTGAGCAACTTCCAGGAAAGGATTTCCCTGACCTCAGAGCTGTATGTTACGTCTCAGGAAGTCAGCAGCAGGATGAGGACACTTAAAGGGCCGCAGCACATTTTCTCTGCATGCAGGCAGAGAATCAAAGAGTCTGCCTTATAGATATTAACATATTTCTTCATCAGAAAAAAACAGGCTTCATGTCAAATAATGGTTTGAGTCTGTCTAAACTTAGGATCTTTAAAACCTTCCTTACTTCACTGTTGCATCTAGGACAGCACATCCAGGTCAACAGAAGGTAACCAGTAAGCTCGGAGGTCTAAGCCAACCAGAGGACAGAAATGAAGGAGATGTTTTCCTCGTTGATCTTCTGAAACTCTGTTAAACATCAAGCTTCTTTCTGCCCTCTCTGCATTTGACCTCTTTAACCCTCAAAGTTAAAGTTTCAGTGTGAACTCTGGAGGTGGAACCAGAAAGTTTCTGCTGATTCCCTGTTCATGTTCAGGTTGATCTCTGTGTTTAGAGTTTAACCTGACAGACACAGTCCTGGGAGACAGAAAAACGCTTCCTCTTTCACAGCTAGAAGTCTCAGGACGTCACCAACTCTTCAAATGAAATAAATCCAACCTCAGATGAACAAAACTGAAGCAAGCGTCCTCCTCTGTGCTTCCAGAGGAGTTCAGCCAGGACCACCAGGTCAATGACCTGATCCTAGCTACTCTATACAAGCAGTTGTTTTCCCTACAGTCCAGAAAGATTATTTCCAAGTGGCAAACTTTCAGGACAGCGATCAGTCTTCGAGGAGAGGACATCTTGGAAAAGCCCAGAACTGCATCTCAGTTAGCATGTTAAATGTTAAAGTTACAGTTAAAGGCAGAAGTACATGGCAAACGGACTGTATTTGTTCAGCACTTCTCAAACAGAAGAGAGGGAGAAAGAAGGAAAGGAACTAAGGAAAAGTATGAAAGATCAGAGAACAACCTCCCATCAGACGATGCTCCAGGTCACTTTAAACACCATGTTCTGCAGCATCTCATCAACAAGAAAAATCTCCTTCAATATTCCATCTGAACTTCAAAAGGAAGTAATTTTTATCACCTCCAGGTATTTTAAGCCGCCACGGCAGATGTGAAACTGGTTTTAGGTCTCAGGGTTTTTAATGAACTCCTTTTAGCTGCTGACTGCTGTTTTAGTTCTTTCAGACAGCGGATCAGAAGATCTTGCAAACATCTGAACAGAGTCGTATCAGAAGATCCACCTTCACTTGGTTTAAACCAAATCAGACTGGGGGAGTTTTCTCTTCATTTAGGGTATAGTTCATCTTGTAGTTCCCTTCTTACTTGTGGTGTACCCCAAGGGTCTATTTTAGGGCCAGTAGCCTATTTCCCTCTCCGTATGTGCTGCCTGTGGATTTATTTTCAGGAATCAGAATATTCCATTTCATTGTTTTCATAGATGTTAATCTCTCTGGAATTATACAATGAACCTTAAAACCTGCCTGAAGCTAAACTTTCTCAGTCTGAATGAAAGTCAGACAGAAGACATCAGATCCACTGGACAGGTTCATTTTTTAACCTTTAACCAGAATGCTGGCTCTGATGTTTGATGCTCTTTAAGATGGAGAAACAGATGAGTTCAGTTGTTAACGCTGCTTTTTCCATCTGACAGGATTTCCAGGGTGAAGCCAGACAGACCAGGAGAAAGATCTTCCTGCTGTTACCACATCTCCTCTGGATTAAATGCTATCTGTTTCTGTGTCACTGCTGATGTCTCACAACTTCCTCCTCTTTCCTCGGCTTTAAACTCCTACAGATTATATGACATCTGAATTTTAAATACATTTTATTATTTTATTACTTTGTATCTTCTTCTCAATATTTTGGTTGTTTTAAAATGTGCTTTACATCTAAATCCTGCTTCTCACTAAACCAACCAAGACTTAGAGTTTTTCTGTAAATGTTCAGATCCGTTCTAATCTCATCTAAAATAACAAATGTTGCTTTAGGTTTTTTTTTCTTGGATGCAGAAAATGAAGATGAAGGCCAATCTAATCTGGCCAAGATATTCTTGGGTTTAAGCAGCTCAGATACAGAAACACATTCACATGTGGGAAGCTGGACATTTCTAAATCATCCACCCTTTCATGCCTCCTGTATTAGAGGTGACATGATGATCACGATGATGATGATGTCTACATGGCAACTATCAACATCAACATGAGGTTGTTCCCATTTGCCCTGAGGTGATGTTCGACCTCAGAGCGGAAGCATCAAAGTAAACCTCTCAGCCCATGAGGTAGCGCCTAAGAGATGAACGATGAGTTGCTGCATATTCATCATTATATCAACATAACTGTCATCTGCTGGGTGTTCAGACTCTGCATCATCAGACAGCATAATGATGTAATGTGATGCTGCAGCAGCTCTGAGCTTCCTATCTCATGACTCGGCTGATCAGATTTCACAGATCAGACCTGAATAGATTCAAAATATGAGAGAAAGTCTGCAGAAGAGTGATTTCACTCAGGAAAGATCCTCCTGGGATCAGACCAAACTCCTCCAAACATCTACAACTGCTCGGACAGACAGCCTTCTTTCTTCTGGTTCAAGCCATTTGAAAGCAAAAGATACATGAAATCATATTAAATCTGCTCTGTTTTATAAACATAAAGGCACTCTGAGCTTGCATGAAGGAAGTATTTTTCATGGATGCAAATGCATATAATAAATGTAAACATTTACTTTTCTTCATACCATAATCTCCTTTTCAATAATAGGTACCCCTGAATGTCTTGCAAGGTTTTCATGAATGTTTGCACAGCTTGCTGATATAAGGTTAAGAAAATGTCCAGATAATGATTCAGTTTGCTGAAACATCAGTCATAGAGGATTCAGACTGATTCCTGAAGGAAAATATGTTTTATTGCAGTTTGTCATGTTATGTTGTGACCCAATAAACACTTCAATGAGGAGGCAGGAAACAGGAACTTCATGTAAATTTTTTTTATTAAAATTATCATTCAATAAATAGCAAATAGAATAAATAACTAAATAAAACATTTAAACATTGACAGTGTCAGTTTAAGGCTTGTTGGCCGACATGAGGAAAAGTTTTCCATGACAGAAAAACTGATTTAGTCTCTAAGTGCAGTCACACTGTAAATCACACACATTAATTCAAGTCTTTTTCCAGCTTCAGTTTGTTTTTTCTTTAGTGTCCAGTTCTTCCTCAGATGTCCCTTTTCCAGCCTGGAAGTCATCCTATGCTGTGAGGACAACAGGCAGGAACAGGCCGACGCATGGAGCTCCCTCCCCGCCTGCGCCATGCAAGACAATCTGCTCTTCTTCGGAGCTGCTCAGGATCACCTCCAGCTTAACTTGTTTTGGTCCCAGAGGCCAAGTCAAAGGCCGCTTGGTGTTAAACCATTCCCGTGAGTTTTAGCTGTCGTTGCCCAGTCTGTGGTAGACCAGCAGGGCCACCATGTAGCTTTTCCCGGCGCTCTGCTCGAAGGAGCTGCCGGTGTCGGTGTCCTGAGTGGGATCCAGGCAGGCGGTGTCCGGGAGAATCTGCTTTGCCTCTTCACAGCTGCTCGGTGCGACTGAGAGCAGCTCAGAGCTGGTGGGGCTGAGGTCTGCCAGCTGCCGAGCCTGATCCTCTGCTGACTGGAAGGTGAAGCTCTGATAGTCGCTGATGGAGCATTCCGCGCTCCCCAGCGGCGCGTCCGCGCATGGATCCTCGATGTAGATCTGCCAGAGGACCACCAGGCACAGGATGACCAGCCAGCGCTTGGCCTGGCTCCTCTCTGGGGGAGGAAGGTGCATGCGGACCTTAGCGGGGTACATGACCCGGGTGCAGCGCTTCTTGGGTCGGATTGGCACGTAGGAGCGCATGGCTGTGGCTGGAGTCGGTATCCGCTCGAAGGTGAAGACCTCCGGCTCCGTGCTGCGGGTCGACATCCCGGAGTAGGCGAATCTCTCCCGCTGGACGGTCAGAGTCAGGCTGTCTGATCGGTTGTACATTTTCTCTTACTTTTCTTTTCTGTGTGGGACTTTCGGAGCTGTCAGAAGTCAGATATGTCCGATTACCGATGTGTTCAGGTTTTATATCTTCTTAGACGCCCATATCTAAGCCACTCCCTGAGGTTGAGCCAATCCTTATTGCACAAGTGAGTAAAGAACCTAAATTTTGCATATTGTAGCCGCTTTGCTCCAGTAGACTCCTGCTGCTAACCACGGTGACTCAGCGGGGTATGTTACCTCATCTCGGAGAGAAGTGAGGGAAAAATGCTGAAATCCTCCCAGTAAAAGCCAGAAAAGCATAAATATTTACAACAAAGATAAGTCTGTTGAAAAACTCTTAATTCATATTAAAGACATCCGTCAGTTCATATCTGATCAGATCAGTACTTTTCCCTCTGTGTGACATCTTCATGTTGTTTGTTGTATCATGTCACTTTCACATGATGTTCATACAATATAAAGTTCCAGTTAGGCAGAAAACCCACAGACTCTGTTTACTGTAAATACAGACTTATTCTACTGGAAATGTTCCATCAAATGTTTAGATGTAAGGGAGAAGAGCTGGAAGAAAAATGAAAAAACCCTCCTGTTTTACCTTCAACTGCACGCTAAATGATAAGATAATAAAAAAAATATTACTTTTTCTGATTTACAATATTCAAAAAGGAAAAGGAACATAGACGTAGCCTATTAGCTATCTGAAGCTAAAAAATATTCTAAGAAAAATGTGTTGATACAAAAAACTTCACTACAAACCAGTGAAAGTTTAAATTTTGATTAATCAAGTTGAAATGAAATGAAAAATGGTTCTTCAATTTCAGAGGGAATTGCAATGATGTATGATATATCATATTATATCATGTATCATATTATGACATGATATGATATGATATGGTATGATATGAATATCATGGAACAAAAATATGATAGAGCAGAAGGCTAAATTAAAACACAAAATACAGGCAAAATGTTTCTGTTGTTGTTTCATCCATTCATCCTGCAGGGGCTCCATGTGCTGCCTGTATAGAAAACAAGAAGAAAGGCTCTTTAGTTTCATGGCTGTGGAAACTAAATAAAATAATTTTATTTCTATGTCCATCATGTCTCCTGTTCAGAGATTTTAGTTCAAATTGATCAAACTTAAACACATAAAACTATTTGATTGAAATGATCAAAATGTTTTCTATGAATATGTTGTCTTGCCTAAACAAGGACGTTAAGAGGAGTTTTACACATTTCTCAACCAGCTCTCTGTGGCCCTGTGGTCACTTTGATGAAATCACAGGAAGTTACAGACTGAAGAGGAAAATTTACATGGACGTGTATGTGTGTGTGTGTGCGCATCTGCACTTGATGAGGACTAAAACTTGAGTGCACAGCGTATGAGGACTTCCTGTAAACCTGAGGCCAGTAAATGTTTTTCCACAGATTATAAAGTTAATTTTGAGAATCCAGATAGAGTTAAACAGGGTTAGATTAGTGGTGTCAAACAAACAGAACTGGCCCACCACAGGGTCCAATCTGGTAAGAGACTTGCCAAGGGGCCCACAGTAGTATTACTACTACTAACATTAGTATTGGTGATATGTAGTTTTATTATATTACATACTAAATACAAGAATCTGGCATAAAACTGCAGAGAAAGGCCACCAATAAAAGCAATAGTCCGACATTCTTAGGCTTAATATTGTGTTTTTGCAGTTTTTTAAATAGGTAATTTAATCCTAATTATGCTAACACTTTTCATTAAACATTAAAAATGCGAAATAAAACAAAATATCCCATGTAAAAGTAAAGTTTTTCTATTTTCACTATGGAAATTATTATCAAATTTATTATTGTAAAATTATAATTTTACTATTTGTTTTTTCCTGTTTTTTCACAGCTGCCGGAATACTTCCATATTTCTTTATGTTGATTTCTTTGTACAGTAAGTATTTTTCAGTTCCACATACTGATGAAAAGGATGTAAAATCAAAGTTGAAGAGGAGCTGGTTTGGAGAGGAAGCACATTGAGTCTGACAGGAGTTCATCAGTCCTGAAGTCCTGTCTTTTATGTCCACAGGTTTATTTGTCCTGAATAAAATAAAAAAAAGAAAAAGAAAGAAAGATTCATGATTATTTGAGCGAAGTATCATCAGCAGCTTCCAGCTACGGCTGAACTTTCCTTTGATAAATAATGCCAACTTTCTACCGGAGATACATGTTTCAGTTCCCTGGAAGAACTTCAGATTCTGCAGCAGCTTGCCGAGTTTCACTAACCACATCAGGCTGGAACAGGTCCTTTCCTGCCCTGAAGGATAATTAAATCCTGTCAGATGAACAGATGCATCTCTGATATGCTGCTACAGCAGCCTCGGGTTATTTTTTACTTCCTTGTTCAGTTGCTGCCATTTAAAACTTTTCCATGTTGATTTTATTCACAAATCCTGAATTGATTTAACTTCTTGGTTTGAATTTTCTGTTTCCTACCTGGTTCGACCTCAGGGTTGATCTTCACACTGATAAACTACATGTACACCCGACATACATGGAGACTAATGTTTTGGCTGTTTTCTTCCCACCAGAGGACAAAAAGCTTGACTGCAGCTGTAAAAAGCTGTAGCTAATTAAAGTGTGTTGCTGAGTATCTTTATTTGTATGTTTCATGTTTTAACCCGTCTGTGCCAGCATGGTTTTCATGCTAACCAATCAAATCACAGCCTTCTCTTTAATGAGGCTGTGTTCAGAGCTGTGGGCCAACTTTTTCTGCATTAAACTGGACCTAGTTTCTAAAATCCGGGGACATCATAACGCCTGAGTTGCTCAATTAAAAGTTTGCCAAATCAGCTATTAGCAGCTCCCATTCCAGTGTTCCCAGGAAGGTGCAGACAAGCGTCATCAGAAACTTTACAATGGGGCAGGCTGATGAGAACATCTGCAAACAGATGTTTGTCTAAATATTTATCTTCATTTCACTGGAAGGGAATTAAAAACAAGTCTGTGTGTAAAACACGTTTTTTTTTAATCCATGTTTTAGTGCCACAGTCAGAGCAAGCAATAAATGTATTTTTTTCTGTAATAATAACTGGTTTCCATTGTTTAAAGGCCCAGTATGTAGAATTACTGCCATCTAGTGTGAAGATGGGTATAGCACAGTTGTGAATGTATGGTGGCCGTCAGTGGCCAAAATTCTTCCAGACATAAAGGCGTTTTCATCTGTGAGTGGATCCAGAGGCCTCAGGTGAAGTGATGACTGCACTACAGGTACCTCAGCATTGTGTACATGTTTACTGTCTTCTTCTATGGTCCTTTTTAAGGCCCATTTATGCTTGACCCAGAACATGGATACACAGATGGATGAACAGTTTCGTGCATTGGTTACAAGCCTAATTTGGTCAGTTTTCACTGAGCTTAGTCATCTGTCGCTTGATACAGTAATACCACCGTAAGTTGCAGGACAGAAGTGAGTAGAAATAAATCAGACAAGAAGAAAAAGAGGAAAGGGGGAAAAATGCGGAAGAAGAATGAAGAGGACAACAACTCTAGAAACTGCATGAGCTTTTGAAGAAAAGTTATACCAGTGTTTAGGATATGTTGGGCGGTTGGAAACAACTTTATAGCAGTGAATTAATGCCACCAACCAGTGTCTGAAACGTATGTCGGATTGCGGGAGTGAACTCTGCACTCAGCACTGCCCACTAGTAGAGGGTACCCATGGTAACATAAAGGATGGAAGTATGAGGATGGTGACATATGAGAACGTTTGAAACGGAAGTCCCTGTACGTGGGGAGCATAAATGGGCCTAAAGACGTAACTTATTCCAATAAATATGCTTGAGGAGGTTAGCAGAGGTTGATGGACATCTGAAGGAATATCGTCTTGGCTGCAGTGCCCAGGGATGGGGTTGACCCCATCTGGTCCTTCTTTCACCAGAAGGCCACCACTCCTCCATAAGAGACTATAAAATTAAAAATAAATCAGAAAGTCAGGTTTTGCTACAGAGAACAGGATGAAGGTTTAAAAATAATTTAAAGCAGTGTAAAATAATTGAAGAAAAACACTTATAATGGAGTACCAAGCATAGTATAAAACAGTTGTGGATCGCCAGAGGGACTGTTCAGTGGGCGTGTTTACATATCTAGATATAATAGACATTATTTTTGGTTAACATAAATAAAGTGAGCATCAGAATATGGAACAGTTATATGTATAGTTTGTGTTGTAAGAATGTAGAAGGCTGGGTGAGAATAAACAGTAGAAAGTAATAGGTTAGTAAATGGGGAAAGGACTAGATTAGCATAAGCTTCTTCCTCCTCCCCTTCAAGCATTTAAACATTTAATCTTTTTTCTAGTATTACAATGAGAGGACATAGATCTTGATGGGAACTATTAACATTAGTGTGTCATTATGACTTTTCTTTTACTTATTGTTTGTTGTGTTTTATATTTTTTATTGTTGTCATTTGTTTATTTTGCTTTGAGATTATGTTTGAAATAAATAATTAAAGTCTTATCTAAATCTAATTGAAGGACACAAATTTGTAGACAAATCCTGTTCATTCTTATAGAGAATTAAACATAACTTTTTCACGAAACAGATCCAGCTTTTAAACCTTTGTCAGCCACCACCTTCTTCTTCTTCTTATTATTATTATTATTATTACCTGCGCCAAGGCACGGAGGTTGTGTTTTCACAGGCGTATGTTTTTGTTTATCTGTCCGCCTGTTAGCAACATTACTCAAAAAGTACTTTACGCATTTGGAGGAAATTTTCAGGAAATCTCGACATGGTATAAGGAACAAATGATTAGATTTTGGGGGCTATCCAGGCCACCATCTGGATCCAAGAATATTTTTTTAACAATGGAACCGCCATCATTCAAGTACCTTCTAGAACCACCAGAGAGTCATTCTGGCATCCGGTACAGGACACATGCATTCAGTGCAGCCATATCCAGAACGTTACAAACATGCAACAGGCCATCTTGTAGTTGCAGGTAAATGTCATAGTCTGACATTGTTTTATCCAGATCATGTTTATTTTCTGGATCTGGAGATCCAGAAAGTTCTATATATAAAGGGGTACTGGGTGACCTGTTGGGCCTTTTGGGTTTTTACTCAGGCGAGTCATCCTATGGCTTGGTGGAGGTCTGCGCTCTCTGAGTGCTTCTAGTTATTAGTATTACTGTTGTGGTATTTTAGTATAAATCCATGTGACCTGAAGCCATCTGATGCAGTGATGTAATCTGCTTCTGACACAACATTTTTCACAAGAATGGAGTGAAAATGGAGAAGGAAACAAAGTTTGTGAAGCAATGAGTCACAAATAGTTTTTCTTCCCTTCTTATGAACTTTGTTGAGGAAAAATTCCATTTTCTTTTGTCCTTGACCTCCAGGGTTCACATAGTCTGAAAAGAACAAAAAACAAGGTGAATTTGTTAAAAACAATTCTTTAAATCTGTTTCAGTTTTCTGGGTTTCTCCATCAGAATATATCCATATATATATATATAGAAACCCACTGATATGAGACTAGCAGTTGGTTTAGTATTTATGAAGTTTTAGTTTTCAAAATGTCCAGTTGTCTTATCAAACCGTCCCCTTGTGATGCATTTCCTCATTTTTGAAATACACCCAGGCATCATCATTGATATTTATAGTGCTATTTGGACCTATGCTGCTCCCATAGATTATTCAGTTCTGTTTTCCACCCCTGCTGCCTCAGCCACTTTGGCACTTAGAGGGTTAAATAATGAGCCAGATATTACTGAGCATATTGTCCACATTAGAGTCCCCTCAAACCCTGTCCTCACCTTGAGGACATCACAGTGATGTGAGGCAGATGTGGAACATCACTATCATACAGCATTTGTCCCTCCATGTTTTTATCGTCTTACTGCTGTCTTGTGTAAAACTAGATGACCACAAGTCTTCAACTCCGAGGAGACAAGGAGGTTTAAATCAGACAAATGTAGTTCAGAGAACAGAGGGAGCTGACTCCTCTGCCAGCTGATTTTAAATTATAGCTGTATTTTTACAGTCTAATATTTACAGCCAAAATGCTGAAATAACACCAAACAAGACAAAACTATCCCAATCTTCCTCTAGAAGACCTCATGACATAGTTGCAATGAAGTATTCGTGTTGAATATTTCCCGTTGATCAGAAGATCAGAAGAATATTTGGTCTTTCCAGCCATCACCATGAAGGCTCTATTCAGTCTAAACTGCCCACGCTACCTGGAGAGTAGCTGTAAGTGGAGAAAGGTAAACACCTGAGGGGACACGTTAGCATGCCCTTTTCTAGTTAAACAGCCCCAATTCCATGTAGATAGAAATCTGAAGCGTGTCCTGCTAGTTCGTATCTCGTGTTGTCGAGCTGGAAGCCATGCAATAAACACTGCAGTCTTCTGCTCCTTATCTCTCATGCAGGGGTTGTGTTAACTGAATATTTTCCATCATTGACTGGAGCAGTGACGGAAAAATCTAAAGGCCATCTGCCATTTTGACAGATTGCAATTCACACCCCCGATCACTTGGTAGTGAGTTCTGACGAGGTCCAGGGGGCGGAAACACATCACACAAGTTTTATAATCGCTGCATTGGCTCCCCGTGTGTTTCAGGATTGATTTTAAGTTTTTTTTAATGGTTTATAAATGTCTTAATGGTCTTGGGCCTTCTTATTTATCTGATCTGCTTCATGGCTGCAGAGACTATAGATGTTTTTAAGATGAAGCTCAAGACCTTTTTAGCTTAGATTTTAATTGAGTTTTTATTTATCTATTTATTCATTTTATATTCATTTTATCTTTTATAAAGTCCTTTATGTGTATTCTTATTCTTGTTGCTCTTATTATCTGTTCTTATTGTTTTTAAGTTTATTTTTTTTAATCTTAATATTTTAGTATATTTGTTTTACCTTTTTAACACTTTTTTGCAGGTAAAAATTATATCGATTAAATTTCCAGGGTAGCCGCGGTTGTGGGCTGGTTGTAGGTAAGAATATGATTTTAATTTATTTAGCTATTCATTTTTTTCTCTCATTTTTGTTGAGATCAGTGTTACAAGAAGCCCTGCAGACAGCCACACAGCGCACAGCTGGAGCAAGGGAGATTTTTCCGCTGCAGGTTTTGTGGTCCAGGAGCAGAGAACAGCTGAAACCGGGACGGTAAATGACTTCTTTTCCTACACAGCAATCTCCGAATCAAATAAAGCCGCCAAAAGTCAAAAGAAGGGACAAAAGAGATGTAGCAGTGGTTCAGTGGCAACTTTAAAAGAATATTGTGCAAGTTCTGAAAAAAACCTTAAAATATGCCCAACATATATTTAGTGCACTGTTGTAGTTTACTTTTTTTCCTCATTGCAAATGACAAAACAAAATCAAATAAATATAATTGAATAAAGAAAATAATGCAATGAAGGATGAACAGGGTGTACAGTATAAGTACAATCAGCTAATGCGTTAATGAGCGGGGTAGATTAGCATATCAATGGGTCGGGTCGGATCCAGATTTGACTGTAAGATAAACACGGTCCCAGGGTTGGGTTCAGTAATGACAATGGTTCGGGCGGGTGCAGGTTTGTAACATTGGACTCTGCTGTTGGGGTCGGCCACTGTCATTGCAAACTCCATGTTGTCATTTCTCTGTCTTGATTCAATGTTGGCCGGCCCTCTGTGTATTCTGCACATCTGAATGATGTGTGATGGCACGGTGTGGATTTACTGTTCAGCTTGTTTGGACTGAATTTTAGCCTCAAATGAATGCTATTGAACATGTCATTAGCCTAATATAATTTTTTTTAAATAAAGTGACCGGTAAGAATACAAAATGACGGGATTTTTATGACCCTGTAAGTTGAAATGACTGACAAAGAAAAATTCTTGCTCGATCTCTGCTCTCATGTAGCTATGTATAAATGTATCATCGGCATCATTAACTTATTTCTCTTCACTCAGCAGATCTCCCAGGATAAAAGCTGTGATGTCTGTTGATCTCTCTTTCTGTCCTCTCCTCCCCAACCGGTTGAGGCAGATGGCCTCCATGAGCCAGGTTCTGCTGGAGGTTTTTCATTCCTGTTAAAAGGGAGTTTTTCCTTTCCACTGTCGCCTCAAGCATGCTCAGGATGGGGATTGGATCTAAGTCAAGATTCAATGCAGTCTGTTGGTTTCCTTAGCTAGGCTATTTGTTATGAATTGGTTTGTATAAATTCTAACTGATGACAGCAGATTGGCTCAAAGTGATTGTCTGGGAAGTGCCTTGAGATGACATTGTCGTGAATTGGCGCTATACAAATAAAGCTGAATTGAACTGCAACATGTAGGCTTTACCCTCCACTCATGGATAATTTCATCTGTAAATTTTCATGGCTGGATGATCAGAAGTCTAGTGGCATGTTTTTGTGTTTGGTTGATTGTTGAAGAGAAACTACTTGCTGCATGTTTCACATACCGAGAGCTGTTTCTGTCCTCATTGTTCCTCATGAGCCTCAGCAGGAAGAATCTAAAGTATCTGAAGCATGGACATCAGCATTACATCATGGACATAATTATACACCTTGGCGAGGGACTCCCTGACATATCTGGAGCAATTAAATGACTGGCCCAAAGTTTAGACCCAACAAAGAGCCAAAAGGGTCTTTTTAAAAAAAAGTTTTGTGAGCCCTAGGCCCCTGTGTCTAGGACGTCCAGAGAAGGAAATTGTCTAAGACCAGAGTGGAAAACTTGAGTGGAAGTCTGGGTGGTGCTGCTTGAAGATGCCACTCTTTCTCTCTGTTGGCTGTGAGATTCTCCACGGCATGCTTTCTCACAGTCTGCTGTAGCCACCTTACCAAATATGGCAGGCAGTGAGGCGAGTCATCGTCTCAGCCGCCTGATGCGACATTCGCCAAGCGCAACAGTGGCTGAAATGTGACACGATACAGGAAAGAAAAGAGGTCCAGTTTCCTATATACCCGACCATCAGCCATGATTATTTTAGAGATGTTAGAAAATCAAGACTCAGTGTTCATCTGCAGAAACACTGAGCAGAAAATAGAAGTTAGAACCCTGGGGTGGGTCAGCTGGTGTTAACATTTTAGTACAAAGGTACTAGCAAGCTAACGTTTATGCTGTTGTGGTGCTAAGCTCGTTGCTGACATAGATGCTAACATTAGCTTTCATATTACAGTGACTGACCTCTCCAGGTGTGTGGATGAAGTTGAATGTGGTGGATCCAGAGTTGACGTCGCAGTTTTCTGATCATTTATTTGTCCCTTAATGAAGTTTTTGTTCCCTAAAGTTATAATGAAAGTGGAGCAGCAACCGGTGTGCTCACAGGGGCTGATGTTTTTCCTGATCTGTAGGCCTATTTGTGTGAAGTTACATCAGAGTTACTGCTGAGGAAATTAATCACATCCAACAGACAGGAGATCAAACAGAGAGGAGATTAGGAAGAAAACATTACAAATAAATGATCGTTCATCAGTCTCAAACGCTCTACAGAGTGTTGCTACCCAAACGAAGCACAATTAAAACCAGAAGAACTTTTAGACAATCTTAAAGGCCCACTATATAACTTTCGACCTTAAAACTCTGCTTCCTGGTGGCACAGTGACATCTATTATGTGTATTTCTAGGGCTGTTGCGGCCCAAAAACTGCACTGTAGTACTTTTACATATGAAGAACTTTTACACTTGCTAAGTTTTGCTTTGCGCATGCGTTACACGCTAGCACGCAAATGTAAATAAACCGGTCGTTTTGAACGCATGTCAGCGTTTCTTCAGCAAAGAAATGTTTGAAGATATTATAGGAGGAAGAGAGGAAACTAAGGAGAACCACAGAAGAGCAAGAGATAAGACAAGAGTTGAGAAAAGACTGTTTTTTACTGTCTGGAGAGGCTCACACTACAGGTAGGATTCAAGATGGATGCCGAATTAGCCGTCGATAGAGGGCACGTCACTGAGAAAATAGCATAAGTTATCAGAATCAGAATCAGAATCAGAATGGGGGTTTATTGCCAAGTAATTTTCACGTTACAAGGAATTTGGCCTGGT
>JBBBVU010000012.1:30490601-30502427 GCA_037177055.1 Atherinosoma microstoma
CAAAGGATAACCAGTACTTTGGTCAGCACAAAAACTAAAATGGGTCAAATTGACCCTTAACATAATATGAAGGTTAACCCAAAGCACTCCCTGCTAATGTGATCAGGTAAAAAGCCAATATATTTATCGTAAAAGGAAGCTCTGTTTTACCATATTGAAACTCAGCCCGTCTAAGTAAGCCTGCATATAGAATAAATGATCAATATTCACTTTGCATCTTATAAAAATCTGACTTAGTTAAAGGCACTAGAGCAGGATGAAGAAATGAGACTCACTAGTGACGCCATGGGCGTGGCGGGTAATTGCAGCCACCAGCCAAGCCGGCACGGGAGTTCGCACAAACTATTCACAAACTGTCTATATTCACAGCACTGCACTGGTAATGCTGTTTACTACGTGTCGGTTTACTGCAAAACCACCGTGCATTTTTTATGAAAGCAATCACCATGTTGAGCGATGAAGGAAGTAACTAACAATGTTTATTTTAGTCTAACTTTAGTAAATGTCCTTTGACAACATTAGCGTATTCATTCAGCAATATGACAGTCGTTAATTATATCGACCCCGGTATTCGGTTTGGAAAATGGGCCGTCTGTAAACATTCAGTACTACACAGCAGCTGTTGATTACAGCTAACGCTCCTGCATGTTAGGTCTCTCCAAATCCTTGCTGATATCATGAAATTTATATATCAAGCTCTAAACACAACTTATAATTTTCTCTTACCTGGTCACTAGGAAACGAGCCATGTTAGCATCTGTTTTCAGTCCCAAATAAAGTTGAAGCTGCCTCCATGAATCGAACATATATCCGATGTATATTCGGCTGCCAGCCTGGCTTCATATTTTTGTTTGGACTCACTAGATGCCCCTGATAAATAGTTTTTCCTCCTTGGGTCGTTTGCTGGCTGCGGAAGAATCCATTACTACCCCTAACAGTAGTTGAATAAACCGCAATTATCTTTTTCCTGTATCAACGCTGTCGAGGACGCGTATGCAGCGTCATAGACGTCACATCCGTAGGACTGCACGGGAAATTGCAACGCATTATGTAGCACACAGCCTGTTCAAGGCAATGGAGAGATACCTGGTGGGTGGGCTTGTTCTTTTTAGTTTTTAATGCTTCATCACCCATTGTTGTTTTTCTCTCAAATTCTTATTTTTTTCTTTATCTTTTTGGCACAAATCTAATCCCGTATGTTTTCACCGGTCTGAACTATGCGAGCATCACACTCATGACTTCAAATGGGATATAAAGTCATCGAAAGTCTGATGTGATCAAACAATCAAACTACTTTCAGTGTGATGGAAGGAAGTTTGGGTCTTCCTGCTGGGATACAATTAGATAACATCTAATTACTCACAACACAAGCTGTGATGCTGCAACAGAGTGGTTTTGTGTTTGGTGGATGGGACCGGCTCATTTGTTTACTTTCAGACTAACCGCCTACGTGTCCACACAGAGGATGGAATCCTGGGAAACTGGTGAATTAGCTTAGAACAATGTGGATGTTCCCTACTGTCCAACAGCTTTCCATCAACAAGCTTTCTGTCACACAGGAGTCTGAATGAGGTCAGCGCTCTGAGGAATCCCTCGTCCCTCTCCAACAGAAAATACCAGCAATGTTCCTGCATGAAGAGTCACGGTTTTACACACTGAATAAGATCTGGTTATAGATATTCACAGATACACAACATACATATCTGTCTTCCTATAATATCCATATATGTAAGTTTATGTACATAAAATTTACAGTTATAGTCCAGTTTTACTGTTTCTGTTGCTGCCCAGTGACTGTAAACCCTGTGGTTCACAGAATATGATCATTGGGTTGGATCATCACTAATAATACTAATAATTAGCCTTCATTCATTGCATTCATCATAAACCCTTTAAAAGCCATTATAAACGTGGCAGCAGCAAGGAGTTTTATTGGTTACATTCCATGTTTTAGTGATAAGTGGTAGATATACAAAATAATTTGTCTTTTTTTTATTACATTTTGTTGAAGACTTTATTCTTGGGTTGGGCTTTAAAGGGTTAATTTAACTGGGTTCAAGTCAGTGTTCAATTGCATCTTGTGCGGAATGACTGTGAATAAATATTAAAGCCCTGCACGTTTGTTCTCCACCTGCAGAGGGAGGCATTATCTCAGACTGGTTCCTGTGTGAAATACCTGCTAAATATTAAGACATCAATACACGTAAACATTTCGTTATTTTTGGTTGAAACAGGTTCAGCTTTTTTCAACATGTGTATGGATTAATATGGCTTTTGTCCTTTGAGATGATGCAGAACTGTACACCACTCACTTCTTTACCAGCAGCTTGTCACAAAGACACCATCTGGTCCCATTTCTTTGGTCTGACAGTATTTTAGCTAAAACCACATCCATACCAACTTCCTGCTGCACAGCAACAATATTCACTCTACATCAGTTACTTTAAGGAAGCTGGACTCATGTAGGTTGGAAATAAAACAAGATTTTGTGTTAAGTTTTTTTTAATTCACATGGAATTTCTCTCATAAAATTTCTTCCAGCAAACTCAGATTTATCAGGTTCAACCAACTTCTACAAACTCACATCATTCCTGTTCATTACATTCACCCAAGTTAATGAAAACTTAATTTTTGCTTTTTTGAGGCAAGTTAAATCCAGCTGGTAGATTTCTACACAAAATACACTTAACGCCTACAGGGTTCAGTGTCTCTTCCCGAAAGATCATTTAACCTGAATATTTAAACCAGAGATCTCATCACAGGAACTTTTAGTTTTAAATCAGTGTAAACGAACTAAAGATGAACTGTAGTTGGAGCAGAACATCTTGGGGCAGCTGAAGATGTTGAACCTGCTGATGGAGAACTCCAGATGTGAACCCCAAAGAGGAGACGAGTGGAGGTCTGGGGACAGAATAATGACGGCTGAGGGAGGGTAGAAGTCACCCTTAGGCCAGAGTCTGAATATGGAGGATTTCGACTTAGACCCTCAATAACAGAACCATTTAAGTTCTTATTAAAAAATAATTATGTAGTTATTAGAAACTATACAAGGAGCAGTTCAATGTAGTTTTTATAATCTATCCTTCTACTTTGAAGTTAAACCCCAGTTCCAGAAAGATTTGTGATGCTGTGGAAAATTAAAACAAAAAGAAAATACCATGATCTGCAAAGCTCATGAAAGCATATTTTATTAAAAACAGAACACAGTAAACACATCACATGTTCAAACTGAGACGTTTTACTTTTTATGAAAAATATCAGCTCATCTTGAACTTGGTAGCAACACCCAGGTTAGGTCAGGGTCCACATATGCAGGATTCATGGCCAAGACAACAGGTTAATATAATGATCATTAGTAGTACTCAGGTCATGATATTTTCCCTGCATGAAGCTGGAAACCAGCAGGTCATTCACTCCAGTTATCTCTACAGCTCAGGGGAACTGGTGAGACTTAAATACTTCGAACAGTGATCCGGATTTCTGTTCTTATAAAACTGATTTATTAAAAAAAGCACTTTAGTCATGTGACTTCTGTCAGAATTACATACATGAGCTCAGAAACACAGAGTGCAAGTAACAGCAATTAATACTGACAGTGTGGAGGGAGCATACTGATGAGATGTGGTGGAAGAGAAGGGAACGTAACACGGATCTGGGAGGTAACAGCCCCTTTTCATAGTAAAGAACAGACTTCCATCTCGGAAAGAGAATACGGAAACAAAGATAAATGAAAAACAAAAGCTATTAAAAGTAAAACACTTGATGTTCCAGATAAAATAATACTGAATATATTAGATCTGTTAAACTAGCTGAATATTTCCAGGTTAAACTGATCTGTTATTAAATATCCCCTCCAGAGAGCTTAGTTTTATAAGTTATTGCACATCCAGACCAAGCAGGCCAACAGGCTCCTGTAAAGATTACTTTACTCTTTCCTCGGAATACATTACTCATTCCAGGGACTACTTTAATCATTCTTAGGACCGCTTTACTCATTCCTACTACTATAATGGGAGTTGAAGCCGTGCAGGATGACGACCAATCCTTTTCCCAACTTTTTAACTCTTCCCCAGAAGTACAGTGTTCATGCTTTACAGTCTGGTTCACGTTTGCTGGGAACAGTTTCAGATTATTTCAGGCAAAGTGGTGAAACTTAATCTGATAATTAAATAATTGAAATACCTGAACTCTGTGTCCACCTTGGCTGATCTAGTTTTGAAACAACTTCAAATAAATTTAGCTTTTCAAGCACTTTGGAAGCTTTCAGTCACATTTCCAACCCATTAAATTCAAAGCTCATAATTTTACCAAATAGAAATAAGCGTCCAACAAATACAACGTATCGTTAAAGCCCCCCCCCAGGTCCCTAGGCTGGGGCAACACCTGGCTGCAATGATGACCTAAATCCTGTAACAGTCAGAAAAATCAGCTTGTTAGGGAGCATAAAGATTGGAGTCTGGAGCAATGGAAGGTCTGGTGAGTCCAGAATGACCCAGTTTCAGAGTGATGGGAGCATCAGGGTAAGAAGAGAGGAGAATGAAGTGATGCGGCCATCATGCCTAGTGACTACTGTACAAGCCTCTGGGGGCAGTCTATGATCAGGGGTTGCTGCAGTTGGTCAGGTCTAGTTCAGGTCTAGGTTCAGGTCTAGGTTCAGGGGTCCAACTACAAGATCTTGGAGGAAAATTAATGCAACTTTGGATGGAAATAAATGTGACACTGCAGAAGCTTATTGAGACGATGCCACAGAGAAAGCTGCTGGAATCAGAGCTGGAGGAGGTCCAATGATGTGTTAGAGGTTTTATGGACGGGTTGTGTGTTACTCAACAGTTAGAAGATCAACTGACAGAGACTCGCTTGGAATAACCTCGTCAACATTGAGTTTGTGAATGATTAATAGATAAAAGGTGACATGAAACAGCAGGAAGCTCAGCTTTGAGTTGCTCAGATCATCGTCATCATCAGTTTCTCAGACGTGGCTTGGACAGAGTTGAGTCAGGTCTTCTTGGCGTGTTAGCAGGATGTGAGGGAACCTTCAGGTCAAGGCATCTTGATGTCAGATGTCAGACAAGAGTTTGGGAGGCTGGTGTCATGGCAACAGGCTGTTGTGGTGCATCTTGGAAAGTGGGATCTTCTGGAGCTCGTGTTGTGGAGGAACGTTGCTCCAGCAGCTGCTCCGGTGGACGCAGAAACACCAGCATGACAGTGATGTTATCACTGGAACCAGCAACCTTAGCGTAACCTACCAACTTCTCAGCAACCGTCTTCTCCTCATGGTGATCTGGTGGAGCATCTCCTTTTCCTTCAGGGTCACCAGTCTGCTGGAGAGCCTCCATAACCAGACATGGAACCTCTGAAGGATTGACTGTATCAAAGAAGCCGTCGCATGCCAGCAGGACAAAGTCTTCGTCCCCCTGTAGCTGGACTGAGGAACAGTCAGCGTCTCCAGATACGTAGGGCTTCTGGTCAAAGTCGCCTAGAGGAGGAATGAGGATGAGACGTCATGTCAGACTGACATAAATCCTTTCTATGAGGAAGCTCATCTCTTGGTTTACATGCAGTAAATAACCTGGCCTCAACAACAAGAACCTGGTCAAGGCTCTGATTCCTCAGGTACCACATACCACCACAGTGGTCCTGTAGGAACGCTGACCTTATTAAGGGTCTGTGACAGCCACAGTTCAGGCTGGATGGCCATTTTAGAGAAAAACAGAACAAAGATATCAAAATGACAAAAACCACAGCAGCCATGAGACAATTAGTAGTTCATGTTTAGATAAATAAAGAAGCATAGTAATGTTTTTTTTCGTAAATTGTAAATCCCTTTAAAAATGTTTATAACTTCATGATGTTTCAAAGAGATCATAAATGAGAAATAAAGACACACTTTGACTGATTTAGTTTGGTTTCTTTCTAACGTCTCACCAACGTAGAATGTGTACATATGGAATTTTCCCAGGTTTTCCCATGTTCATTTCGGATGGAAAACTAGAAACTTCTATATTTTAGTTACATTTCTGCTGAATATGGACAGGAAAATTACAGCTGTGAGGGGGAAAATGACTAGTAAAACAGCCAAAAACTAATAGCAAACATTGATTTAGAGCCCAGAAACGATGGGGAAGAGGAGCAGAAGCATACTGTATATGAGAGGAACAAGACGTTTACCACAGAATCAGAGTAATATTTGAAGTGTATTACAGACGAATATGTGGATGATTAACATGCTTACCTATGGCTCTGGATACAGCATAGGTCCCATTAACTCTCCAGCAGCCCATGAAGGTGATGCAGCCACCCAGATCCTCGATTCTCTTCTTCTCATCCTGTGAAGTGGAAAACAAACAAATCTGACCTCCTCTCAGTTCAGTGTTCAGGACGTCTGCAGCTCTGTTTTCATGTGAATCTATGGTGGCTTCAACATTTTTACGTTACTTATAAGACTCCATGAAGCCAGATTAAATCTATCCCACAGATGGACGACATGCTTGTCTTTAAACACAAATGCATGAACACACATTTTTGAAAAGGACGGCCTTCTTACTTCACAGTTTTGCCACCTTCAGGAGTAAATGCATTCAGGACTCGCCATGAACCAATCCAGTGGGTTAAAATCAATGTTGTAGGATCTAATGAAAACTTCCTGTCCAGTCCAGCAGCTGATGAATGAATTTTGTTGAAGTTCTCTTAAATGTTGGACAGACAGATATCTTATTTCAGTAAAGATTTTTAAAAAGTTTAGAGTTGATCATTTCAGATGTGTTCAGAGATAGTTACTTTGTTCTTTGATGAGAATAATAAATGTTTTTGTTCGTTTTCAATCAATGCTTTTCATGAAAATGCCAGTTTAAAGAAACACGTATGAGACAGTTGATTTTATAATCAGGATCATTTGTCTGGTGGATATTGTGGCTGCTAAGTTCAGGAATCTACCAGAAACACCGTCTGCTGATGAAAACGTGTTGTGGTTTTATTGATCTGCTGGCGTAGTGATTCCTGATCATCTTTGTGAAACTCCTTCAGCTGATCAGTGAGTTAAAGTTCTTCTTCTGTCTCCTGATCGTCTCCTTCATGTGTCCTCCACGTCCTGTTCACTGAGATTCAAGATCAGGTGTGAAATGGTTTTTAGCGACTGACGCCTACGTTTCTATGGCTACATCCCGTCAGGATGAAACCTGCCCGGTCTGTATAAAGACATAAACATGACCAAAGTGAGTGTACCCGTTTGTTTACTGTGATGAACAAATACAGATGCATATTTCTAGACCTACACTTCTCACAAAAAGTTAGAGAGATTCAGCTTTTGGTGAAGTTTCCTTATGTTGAGAAGTTTGGTGTCTGATTTTTGTAAATCGCCCTGGGATTGTGTGTATTTAATAGATTTTTAGTTATTATCTATTTATGCTTTGATTTTATTGTTATACTGTTTAGTGTTTTTATATTGATCTGTGCTGCTGTAAACTCGTCGTCCCTGTAAATGAGGGAAACCTTATTGACTAACGAGTTAAAATAAAGGTTCAAGTCAAAGTTTATAAAACACATCAAATGTTGTCAATAATCAGATATTATATCATGATTGTAGGGCATGTAGGTAGAATAATGCAGTGGTAGTTCCTCCATTTTATACAATCTGTTGAAAGAAAAGCTCAGAACAGCTGGGTGTAGCACAATATAGAAAATGTCAGCATCTCAATAACTGGTCATGTGTTGTTGGTCTGATGATGTCTAAAAGTCAACAGTTTGATAAAGAGGACTGTTTAGATACAAGTTGTCATTGAACCAGAACATTTAGTAAATGATTCACAGCTCAGACTCCTTTTGGGATTTTTTTATGCTTATTCACCTTGTTGAGAACAGCATGTTGTACAATAAGTACTTAAACACTGAACAGTTGTAAGTTTGCATTCAAAAGCATAAAGATGGTGAAATTAAGTTGACAAATAAAGGTTATAGAGCATGTTAGGTTCATTCTGACATCATACTAAAGGCCAGTATCCCTAATATTTTGTGAGTAGTGTATGTATTCATATGGGGACTGTGCTTGGTACTTTACATAAAGTAGCAGTTCAGCTCCGGGTCTCTTCCTGTGAAGCCATGCTGATGGATGCAGCATGTGTTTAACACATTTTCATTCATCTGACCACAGAATAGTTTCTACTTTGTCTCAGAGCATTTTAATGAGCTCTGGTCCGGAGGACACAGCAGTGTTTCTGGATCCTGTTCACATATGACTTCTTCTTTTTCTCGAAAACTTATTTTGAGGCACAACTGGCCTTTAATTTTTTTATTTTTATGCCTGTGATCTCAGACTGCAGTCAGGGAAATGACTGTATGTGTTCAGGAACACTTCCGGGAATCTGTCTGGGAACAAATTTCCCTGAGAAATCCACTGGCCTTTAATTTTTAAGTAATTACACCGGAAGTGGTGCATGGATGACACCACACTGGTTTCATGGAGGAGCTTCAACCTCTGTACTGGTGCTAAGCCAGTTTAGCTATCTGGCACCACCATGTGGCTCTTTGTTCAGATCTGTTTGAGTCCTGCTGGGATTTGGACCACAGTGTTCCAGGGTTCTACAAACGGGACAGAACGTGTTCTACTAAAGGTCAGGTTCCTACGCCAAACGTAACCATGGAGAATATTGCTTCGACGCCATGAAACAGGAAGTCCCTGTAACTGGCCCAGGAAATGGTTAATCTGAACCAAAATTGGTATCTGTGATGACAGTCCTACCTTAAACTGTTCCACATGACAATATTGTGGAAATAACCCTAAATGGGTCAATAGCGCCCCCTACAATTTTTCAATTACATAGCCCCGCCCATCACATTGAGCGATATGGATGAAATTCGGCACACTGTTAGAAAATATCAGGACCTACAAAAAAGCTTCTTGGACCAATAACCTAAATTGAATAGGAAGTCGGCCATCTTGAAAAAAGTGTCCTTTTTGGGGTCATTTTGGCACTTTTCTTTACAAACTCCTCCTACAGATTCTAATCTATTTACTTCAAAATCAGAATAAACACTCTCAACGCATGTGTGATCAAAATTTATTAAAAACTTTCTCAAAGGAGTTGGCGTTCAGCGATGGCATCCGCTCGAACTTGGATGTTTCACCATCAAACACGATTCCCTTTATCTCCTACATACAACACCCGGTCTGTATCAAACTGAATATGGGTCAATCCAGTTCCATCCAGACCACAACCACGTGTCCAGATGACGTCACAACGTTAGCCCCGCTCCCTGGAAACAGGAGTTACTCTTTTTAAGGCCTAAATGAGCTGCATTCATCAAAAAACTTCTCTATATTAACTCATTTCACTCAGTCATGATTCCAAACAGCTTCTGGTGGTTTTTACACTAACTGAGGTGATGCACTGACCCTGGCAGAGGGGATGAACAGGTAGTGCTACTACTGCTGCATGATGGCACACGCCACTGCTGGTGAGGGTGAGAGCATGATGGCCTGGAGGTGTGTGGGGAGGAAGTGGCTGGTGGTCGCGGCGGTGCAATAGGCCGAGCGGTGCCGTAGGTGTGAAGGCCTTCATGGCCGCTTGCAGCTTTAATTATATTTATATGAGTTGTCAGTCAAGTAAAAATTTTTAATCAGGATTGATCACATGAGTGTCCCGAGCACATATTAAAATCACAGAATTTTTGAAAATCTTTTTTTTTTTTTTTTACAATATTTTTTTACAGGATTTTAATCGTTACATAATACTTATGTAAGCTGACATGAAACCCACATCGATTCCAATCAGATAATAAATCCTGATTTGTTTATTTCTCAATTTTGTGTAAACGTCATTGTGTGAGGTAAGTTGTTCGAGTTGTGTTTACCGAGCTACTTTGAATGCAGCACAGCGCCATGTCACTCTAAGTTTAAGTTTTTTATCTTCTATTCCACCACCCGTGGCCGGTTTGAGTCGCCTTCTCCTGGATTATTTGGAGAACTTATATGATAAAATTCCTCAGTCTGGTCCAGAAAACCATCTTGCAGAACTTTAAAGCTAAACTGTCCGTGTAAAAGATCCATTCTGTGTACGTTTCTGCTTCAGAACGACAACCTGCTTTCTACATCACTGCCTGAAACTACGATGACAGTGCATGCATTAATCGCACGTTACAAAAACTACTCTTACAAGGAATTAGCCTTGTTGTTAGCGTATTGTTATCACGTTGGTAGCTCATTATTAACGCATTGTTAACAAGTTAATGCTTTTTTGCACGTTATTGTTTATTGTTAAATCAGATTTTCTCCTGTTTTGTGTCCATCTGGGTGAAACTTGTTGTGTTTCTTCCTTATAAATAAATAACTAAACCTGAATGAGTGAACTAAACAGACTATTGGTTGGTTCTTCCTCTCCATCACTCTCAGGAGGAACACCATCAGTTTCCATGTGATTTCTAAACAGGTGGGTTATTACCGTATATGTCAATGAGGGTGTTTCTGAATGTAAATGACCAGGAATGTTCAGGAAAATGAAGGATTTATCACCAGAAACATTATGGCTGATTTTATGTGACAATGGAGATTAGATCAGTTTCTACGAACTGCTGCAGATTGTTAACACTCCCTTTGATGTTTCCTGGGAGGGTTTTAGTTGTGAATTTGCATTATATAATTAATAAAAATGAAAAGCTGAACAAGCACAGAGCTGCTGCAGTGTCTGTGATATCCATACCTCTCTATCTGGTTTGTGTGGGTTCATGAGTGTAACAGCTTGTCCCTTTCTGACCAGTACAGCCTGGGAATCTCCGAGCCAGGCCACAGTCAGCTCCTGATCCTGGATCAACACGGCCAGTCCTGTACTACCACTCCTCAGACGCTGCCAACAAAAACACAAAAACAGTGGATGGAAAACCATGTTTCCTGTTTCCCCCAGGACTCTTTAGGTGAACACACACAGTTAAAACAGCCTCATAAATGATGTCTTAGTCCATTTCTATGAAATGTAAGAAATATCTGTTACAAGAAAAAACATGTTCAGTTGCTGTGACTGTTATTATTACATTGATTATACTAAACTCAGTATTGTGAAGCATAAGAATCTCTTTACTTGAACTTTTCTTGACTGAACATGAAATTCCATGGAGATGAAAGGAGTTTATAGTGAAGTATTCACTCTTCCTATCATATACTATGTTGGGCTTCACTTATTGGGATGTGGGGCTATCCCTGGATTCTTCTGACTCTGGCCATTGATAGAGGTGTCCATCATCAACATCCGCAGATGGCTTCCTGACATATTTACATGCACAACACTTCTATTAAAACACCTGCAAACCTGCTCAGCTTCACTTTTTACCTTCAACTGTAGACAGTTCCTCCTCACACATGATTTACTCATTCCTAGGATTACTTTCCTCATTCCCAGAACTACTTTCCTCATTCCCAGAACTACTTTCCTCATTCCTAGGATTACTTTCCTCATTCCCAGAACTACTTTCCTCATTCCTAGGATTACTTTCCTCATTCCAAGAACTACTTTACTCATTCCTAGGATTACTTTACTCATTCCTAGGACTACTTAACTCATTCGTAGGATTACTTTACTCATTCCTAGGACTGCTTTCCTCATTCCTAGGACTACTTTACTCATTCCTAGGTAAACTGGACTGCTATCCTATTTTATTGAAAGTAATCTGGTTTTCTATTCATATTTTCAACTCAAATCACAGACAGATTTCAAGTCTAAACTTCTTCATTTAGAGAAAGTGAATAATTAATAAACGATTGGTGTTATTGGTTGATGACCTCCATGTGAACACAGACAGAGCGGTGTTGTCCATCTACAGCCGGTCGGTACCTCTCTCTTG
>JBBBVU010000012.1:30513854-30523871 GCA_037177055.1 Atherinosoma microstoma
GAAGACCAAACGCTCAGGTTTGTAAAAGTAAAATTCATAAAGATACATGTACATGCTCAAGTTACTAATTTGTAATCGAAAGTGCGCTGATATCGTCATCATCATCTTTACTCATTTAGATTCAATTTATAAAGCAATTATTCAAACTGGCATGTTCAGGTTCAAATTGAGTTATTCATATCCAAATATAAAGAATTCAGACAGTGGCACGTGATTTATTCTATAGACCGCCTTATTCCACCTACATCATTTTGCTCAAATTCCCAATTATTGTTCTGAAAAGTCTCAATCGGCTCCAAAATGCTGCAGCAAGGGTTCTGAGGAGAATTATCATCAAGGATCATATTTCTCTGGTTTTATAATCTCTTCATTGGCTCTCTGTTATTCCAGGATATCATTTTAGAAAATCTTCTCCCCACATATAAAGCTCTTAGTGAACAAGCTCCATTGGATCTTAAAGATCTCAGAGTTCCAGATTTTCCCAACAGAGCACTTCACTCTCAGACTGCAGGTTTACTTGTCTCTGAGGGCTAGACCACCCCTCACTAGAAGATTTATCAGCAAGGAAGGTTTTAAGTCTGATCTTTAAAAGGTAGAGAGGGTGTCTGCCTCCTGAACTCAAACTGGGAGCTGGTTCCCTAAAAAAGGGGGGCCTGCTAGCCAAAGTCTCTGCCTCCCATTCATAGACTGCTGAGGGATATCCCATGATGCTTCCTCCATTTTAATCTCTCTGCCTCTTATTTTCTATTTATAAACCTGTGACAGTAATGGTATTAATTTGTATTTCTCTTCTCTCAGCAGGTCTCCTCGGTTAAAATTTGTGGTGCCTGTTGGTCTCACTTTCCTGTCCTCCCTACCCACACCGGTCGAGGCAGATGGCCATCCTCCCTGGGCCGGGTTCTTCTAGAGGTTTTCCTTCCTGTTAAAGACGCACTACAGAACTTCTGCCGTTTTGTCAGGGATGCACTCCCTATCAGCGGTTAATCCAGCATCTATCTTGCATCCTACCTGTACTCTGAGCTCTCTCCAGACAATAAAAACAGTCATATCATTACTCTTGTCTCATCTCTTGCTCTGTCTCTGGTTCTCTTTTTGTTTCCTCTCTTCCAACGTTTCTTTGCTGAAATCCCCCATGGTGTGCATTGAAAACGTGTTTATATCTGCTTGCTAGTCACGCATGCACAAATCGAAACTCAGCTGCAACATCACACAGAGGCTGGGCCGTGACAGCTCTACGAACACAATAGATGTCACTGTGCCATAAAACGAGTCCTAAATGCAGAGTTTTAAGGTGGAAAAGTTAAAGAGTGCGTCTTTTAAAGGGAGTGTTCCCATTTTTCACTGTTGCCTGCCGCCCAATGCATCCTTGGAACGGGGGACTGATTTGAGGTCAAGACTATACTAAAATGTAAATACATACCCCAGGTTTAAGGGGTACTTGGCTGAAAATATTTTCCACAGGGGCGTACAACATTGAAAAGAGTTTAAGGGCCGGATCTATCAAAGGTTTGCGCGTGGTAAAAGGTGTGCAAACTTGACAACACACGCAAAAATATCTTGCAGCTGATTTATCAAAGGACCTAATGATTGCGCCCCTTACACACACAAAATAACAGCTGCACTCTGTTTTGCACGTTTGCCTTGAATAAATATGCATTCTGGGCGTTTCCGCCAGAACGTGCAAAATACTAGGAGGAGTAGATGCAAATAAATCAGCTTTGCACGCGCAATGTGGTTTACTATAAGTGCGGTCGCTGTTTCTGCGTCTATATTTAACACTTTTGAAAATAAGGTGCAAACTGGCTGCATTTTCTGGATGAGAGTGGAAGCAGCCTTCTGCAGGAGTGCGAACTTGCAACAGTCTGATTCATGTTTTTTCTTTTGATGGGTGGAGGCAACGCATTTAGTTTTCATGCTTTAATTCAATAACAATCAACACAACAAAGGAACACCTCAGTTCATATAACACCTGAGTTCAACTTGAGTTTATATAAATTAAACATTTATTTATTTATTTTTATTCTATATTCAGTCTAACAATTATTTTTTTCTATTTCTATTTTTCAGCTTCATTAAATTGTTTAGCATGTTTTATTTTTATTTCGTTTGGATTGTGGTCTTCTGGGATTCTACTATTCAGCCAATTAAATCTGTCTCCGTGTTTCCGCTCAGAAATTTGTGAGAGGAAACACGCAGGCAGATTTAATTGGGTGAATAATAGAATCCCAGATCTTTTTTTATTTACAATACTGTTCCCTATACTTGTTTTTGTTGGTTTTAACAGCTTTTTGCAATTTGCATACTGTGCTGGAATGCCCCAGTCAACCCTCCAATGGATGCAAGCTGACTTTAGACAGAGGAACATCCATCACTAATCAATGCATCTGATTTTACTTATATCAAGTCTGACGAAGGCTGAGATTGTGACGTGCATGAAGATTAATTTTTACCATTCACTCATTTACAAAAAGTACACATTTAGGCTTACAACATGACTTAAGCCGTCC
The DNA here is from genome assembly GCA_037177055.1 of Atherinosoma microstoma. Classification (NCBI taxonomy): domain Eukaryota; kingdom Metazoa; phylum Chordata; class Actinopteri; order Atheriniformes; family Atherinidae; genus Atherinosoma; species Atherinosoma microstoma. The sequence goes on from JBBBVU010000012.1 coordinate 30,516,362, forward strand.
TAGCTTTAATGGGGTCTATTTTGATAAATGAAATCAGGTGAAACAAAGTAACCACTTATATTTGAGCCTGCCTTAATCATCTTGTTTTCTTGAGAAAATGAGAAAGTTTTCAGAAACCCTCCAACAAAAGTTTGGGCATTATGGTTTTATTTTTTTGCTGAGATGTAAAGTTGAGAGATCTGACAGGGTTAATACTGTCATTTTTATCCACATTCTGTGTGATATTTTGTGTGGGTGAAGACATTGTGTTTTCCAGACTAACAGAGTCTGACTGAACTCACCAGGTTCTGCAGCTGCCATGATGTTCCTGCTGGAAAACTCAGATTCTGTGTAGAAGAATGAAAACATTTCAGGTTCTCTGAAACTAAGCTTTTACTCATTTATACTCAAATCTGATTTACTTATTCAGTCAGTATATTATTGTCCTCATACATGAGAAATAATTGCCTGCGTGGAATCAGCTTTAGTTTGGATATACTACGAAGCATTTCCACACTTAGCTTAACACTGAACAAGTACACTTACGGCCAAATGGTGATATTGTGTAATGAAATCACGATCACTTAGTTAAATAAGGGACGATTGTAGGGATGGGAGAGAAGGGGAGAAAAAAAAAGGGCACTGCCTCCAGCACTTCACGGCAGCACCTGAGTCGAACTGGACTCAGCATTTTGACTAGCACTTAATCATGACGTCCCCTCTTGTTTGAATTCTTGCTTGTGTTGTTCTCACTTTCAGTTGTAAGTTGCTTGACAAAAAGTGTCTGCTAAATGATTGTAGAATAGAATAGAATAGAATAGAATAGAATAGAATAGAATAGAATAGAATAGAACAGAATAGAATAGAATAGAATAGAATAGAATAGAATAGAATAGAATAGAATAGAATAGAATAGAATAGAATAGAACAGAATAGCTGCAGCATCTCAGTTTGGGACCATCAACAAATGACCAGTTTTCTGTAAAACGGAAATTCTCATAAACAAACAAATGTTTCTAATAAACTCAGTGCATGTTATCTTGCTACCCGGCTCTGAAGAAAAGCTGAATTCTGACATAAAGACAAATAAAATGTAGTTTTAATTGTTATTCAGGATGTCTCCTGATTTGGAATGCTTCATATTTTCATAAAAATGTAATAATTAAGCTTCCTACTTTAAGGCCTACTCATATTTTATATCAACATTTTTATGATTTTTTTTTAATCCTAAATAAGAATTTTAAATATTAATATTTTTTATAAAAAAAAATATCACTTTTCCACGCAGCAGCCCACCTGTGGAGGTATAATTGGTCCAGCAGAACCCACCAAATATTCCATGCAGTAAAATAAGCCAACAAGCATAAAAAGGTGCATTCACATCATTTACAAGCAGATAAACACACTGACACTCTGATTTATTCCATAAGTATTTAATGTGGGCTAATTTGATACTCTTCAGCACTTTGGTCAGTGCAGTTTTTAAAGTGCTTTATAAAAAGAAAACTTGGATTGGTTTGGCTAATAAAATATTACTCATTGGCACAGTTTACAGCTGTGTCTGAGTTGGACAAGGACACATGTGGACATTTGCCAGATTAGTTCAACTGAGCAGCCTTAGTATTGAAATATTCACCTGCCACTTTAACACAGCACATGAAATTAACTCATAAAATATGAGTTATGATGCCAGGAAATCCTCCCTGTATATCCAAAGTTGGAATAACCAGGAGCTTTTATGTTTGGGCTGATGAGAGATATAACAGCAACAAGCCGCGGTAAAAACAGGATGAAGTTTTGAGAAGATCATTATTCCAGCTATATAAAAAGGACCGTGGAGATTCTCAACTAGTGCTCATCATATACACTTATGCTCAAAAGTTTACACAAATTTGAACTGTCACTGACTTACAATTTGTAATTTTCTTTTGACCATTTTTCAGAGAATCTGAATTATATGAATACGATGTTTAAACTGTTGATCAGAGTCATTTGGATAGTTTCTGTTGTTATTATGATTTAAAAAGAGCAAACACAATTGTCTGACAATAAAAGGCTTCGCCCTTGAGAGAAAAAAAAACATTTTCCTCTTACATTCTCTGAGAAATGGCCAAAAAATAAATCCCGAATTCTGCCAGGGTATGTAAACTTTGGGCACTTTTGAGAAACTGGATTCATTTCTCTATTAATGATTGATCTTATCACACAATAGGCAGGATGCACACAAACAAGACCCAACAGATAGCCTACCGTATTGCTTAGCTTGAGGCAATCAAGCTCAACAAATCAACAAAATGACGGCAACACCGCCTTTCTCTCTTTTGCAAAACCACAGACTGAAAACTTCTTTGATAGTTCAACCTGTCACGACTACATCCATGCCCCACATCACTGTAAATAAAACAACCAGCTGCCAGAATATGCAACCCCCCCGTAAATCTTCTTGTTGGTAGGCTACTAATATTTCTGTGTGACCATAGACAGACCACTTAAGCACTAGCCTACTGTTTGACTTTATATAGAAATATATATAATTTATTTTTCAAAGAGGGAAAGAAAAATATATAAATGATATATATATAATTTCTGTAGGACAGTACAGGCTTTTGGTAAGTTCTTAATGGTAACAACGAATACACTCCATTTAAAGGCGAGATGCTGTTACTGCGCACCTTGCGACGGGGCGCTTTTCAAGGCAGGGGTGCTTTTTTCGGCACAACACCTAACATTCTTTTGAGAGAAGAAAAATGTTTCCGCTCAGAATTTCAAGACAACTGGAACACACCATGACTTGGTGTTTGTAGGCTACTAAACTTTGCAGTAAAGATAATCGGTGATGAACTGGTTGTTGTCTGCTATTAGTCTTATGATCACGGTTCAATTTCAGTGACAGTTCAAAAAAGGTGGCTGGGATAATTACACCGTTTTTTACGCTCGTTCTTTGAACGCCGCAAAAGCTGCCATCCTTTGATGATCAATATCTTCCTTTCAGTTATTCTCTTCCTGCTTTGTTATATATGGAGGAATCTAACACGGCGGAATTGACTTGTAATAAAACGGTGAAACTAATTAGTCTCACTGAAACAGCCGAACAGATCTTCTCTTAGAAACTCCAAGATCTGCACATATTTTCGAAAATGATAAAACATTATACTGCTTGGTCCCAAGTCACATGACATGATCCGTTCCTACACCTCCAAAACTAAGCATGAATTCACAAAAATCTGTTTTGGGGAAGTAGCTCAGTCACTGCTGACGAGCAGAAACTCACCTCGGAATGATCAGTGATGAGTGTCTCATTGATATTTCTGATCCTCTGCGATCCTCATTTCTGATCAATGATCGACAAAACTACAAGGGCTCAACTGATCAGATATTAAGACGGAAACAAAAGCAAAAGTAAAAGCCAGTGTGCTGTCGAAGCGTGCAACCACAGGCTGAATTTTTGTCGTTCTATATGGAATCATAGGAGTGCCACAATGGCCACGTTTACATGAGCGTTTTTATTCCTCTTTAATTCGGAATAAAAGTTAATTCTGCTTTAAAGAAATGAGCGGCCACAAAAACTGACCATATAAACACTTAATCCTGAATGAAAATTAAAACTCCAAATTAAACATAATTCTGAAGTAAATGGCTGATTTATTCCACTTTTAATTCCGAACTAAATAAATTCCTCTATCATGTATACCTTTATTCCGCTTTAAGTTAATTTTGGTTGTTCTGCGCATGCTCATTCCCTAGTCCTGTCACCATGACGACCATATACAGTTCTGGCCGCCTGAAGCAGATGTTGGACTCACACCGAGTCTATTCACGTGAAAGTGAAGTAGTGTGCTAGTGACTAGTGTACTCTAGTGTAATCAAGTGATAATGGTTCTTAATATGTCATTTTTCTATGTTGTAGTTGAAAAGAAAAGAAGCAGGAAACTGAGTTTGTTTTCATCCGGTAGACATACATCACTTCCCCTCCTATCCAATCAGAACCCTTCCCAAGGCCCAGATCTAAACTGGAATTAATAAAATGTGTTTTCCATGTAAGCCTTAAATCAGAATTATTATTTCCATGTAAACCTGAAGGACAATATTTTAATTCGGAATTATTTAATTCGGAATAATTAATTCTGAATTAAATAACATCATGTAACCATAGCCAATAAAGAATAAATCTGGAAAAGAATAAGAAAATAAATGAGGAAATATATACTACTACTTTTTTTAGCTATTTATTTTCACTTAATTAGGGTGACACTTTACAATAAGGGCCACAAAATTTGCTTAGCTACTCAGTAACTAATGAGGAACGAATCAGGTACTAATGATTCATTAATGATTACCAAAGCTTCACATTCCAGTGCATTGGATAGATTAGCTATTGATTAATGAATGATTATATAATAATCAGTTAGTCATAAAAGTACTATAAAACCCAATCAGAGACTAATGATTAAATAATCATTAAATGGGTATTTATTTATTATTTGTTCATATTTGATTAGTATCTTACCTCTTTTCTGGTCACTGGTTCACATTAACAAGGTGAATAACAGGACCAAATTTGGAACAACTCCTTTTTACCATTTTTTTCATAAACTATTCTCGATCAACAGCCAAACTCAAGTAAAATGAAAATTCAAAATGAGTAATTAATCATTAGTTTAACATTAACTAACCAGTACATAAGCTTTTTGTGTATGGAAGACCAGGAGGGTCATGAAAAAGCAATGCAGTATTTTCATGATGATTAATTAATTGTGAAATAAAAATATAGATTACTAAATAGAATTTCAAATTCAACATGTAATTCATATAAAAAGAAATAAAATTTCCAAAGCATTTTGTAATTGCACATTTTAAATGGAATTATTAAAGAGGAATTACATGTTGTACTCATTAATTCATTATTAAATCCTGTGATTTGAAAATGAATTTTCAAATCCTTTTTCTAAAAGCAGAATTGACACAATTCATAAACTTGGTTAGAAATACATTTCCATATCATACATTTATAAAGGTTATTCCCTTTCCATTTCCATTTTCTTTTCTCACCCGCATTTTCAAATCGTTTTTGCAAATGCATTTCCTTAATGGTTTACTCTCTCCATTTAACCATTGCTTGACCCTGCATAACGCATATTCATTTATAAGTGTAATCCTCTGGGGGGCGCTGTGTGGAGACGCCTTTTTTACCCTTCACCTCATCCTTCCTCATGTTTATTTTTCCTGACCTGCAGAAAGGCAGCGCTGTTCTGTGGCGGCAGCCTCAGCCTACCTGATCCTGTTCATGTTCATGTTTAATGTTTGTTTGTCTGTTCTTGGACGGGTTGTACTGAAAAGTAATTTTGTTGCACCGGGAGGCTGGCTCAATGACAATAAAGCTGATTCTGATTCTAATCCAGTGCTTTTTGTCTGCTTTAAGGTGGTCAGAATTTGAAAGTTGAGAAGCCTTTTCATATTAAAAAAAAGCATCAACTTTTTGCGCATGCTTAAAAAAATCCATCACTCATCTGGGCTAAGCTCTGGATCTTCTTCCATCCTAAATCCACCTCTGCCTGGTGGCCTAAAACTGGGACATAAGATTTAAAGTCTGTCATCTGTAGAAAATATTCTGATTACTCTGCAGTTGTTGGGACAAGTCTTCTGAAAAAACTGATCCTTCTACAGGTAGAAACGCCACCAGTAATGCTTCTCAATATACAAGGTCTAAACTACATAGTGGTGATCTTGGGGTAACGCAAAACTTTTAAAAAGTATGCAGTTTCTCAGTTTCAGTATTTAATTGCATTTTCTATTAAATATAAGATTATTTGCTTGTTTTAATATATTTCTGGAAACAGGTTGTCCTCCTGATAGACTCATTAACAATGCATTTGAACATGTTTTTAATCTTTATTATCATTTATCAACAGGTTCGTACTGAACAGTAACATTTTCATTGCCCACAGCAAAATTATTACAATGAATGAAATAGACAGTCTTTCAGAAATCACGATATCAACCTCTTGTTTTGTCTGAAAAAAATGTTTTCTCAAAGATTTCCCATGTCTGCAGTCGATATTTGTACATTCAGTGTAGTTCAGTTGTGCCGAGAGATGGCACATATACAGGCCACGGTGATCAGCTCAAATTCCAGGGAGTAGCTGGAAGACGGGAAGCAGGCGGGATTTTTCTTCAGGACGGGCATCCTGAGGGATACCGGGATGGTCTCCAGGCCAAAACTGTTGTCCAGTCCCCTGCAGGAGTGGCCGGTGTTGCAACTGGCCTCGTGTATGACCTGAGGTACGCGGTTCAAGTCAATGTTTTCCCTGGTGACAGATAGAGAACAGAGAATGATGAGAAGCTGCTTTTTATTCAGACATTTCATTCAGTGACTGGCAGTTTTAGTGTTAGTTTATTTTAAAATGACTAAAAATTATTGACAGATTACATGAATATCTCATCAGAGATGCTTAACTTCTGATCTGGATCTGGATTTAATCCATTCTAGGGTTTACAGTCTATGCTCTTCTTCAACATCCCCTTAAAAACTGAAAACAATATCAGTGAAAGAGTTTTTTGTTTGATTCAGAGTTGAAGAACTGATCTTTATCTACAAACGTTCCCACAGTTTATTTCTCATCTTTCCTCCTGCAGCTGTGTTGATCTGCAGCTTGTCAGCAGATCCTCCTGTTTTACATTAACTTTCATACATCCAGTCAGAAAACCTAGCTGTTGAGCCAGGGTTTGACCTTCCTAATTTTCTCCTGTAATAGTACAAAATTCTAAATAGCAAAACCACAAAGAAAGCAGAATCCAGGAGAAGCTAGAGCCAGCAAGTGTTAGACATCTTCAGGATGAGTTAGAATTCATCTACTGCTCATGTCCACTCTGAACTGTTTGATTATTATAAAGTTTTTTAGTCTAATGTAAAGTGATAATCTGAAGAGTTTCAGTCAGGATTTAGAGCTCATCATAACACAGAGACAGACCTGGTGAAGGTTACCAAAGAAGGACTCCTGTCTGGAATTATCTTGTTGTGTCTCAGTGCTGCATTTGGTACCATTGGTCACAACATTCTGCTACAGCAGCTTGAACATGTTATTCAGATTAAAGGAACTGCTTTAGGCTGGTTTGTTCATGTAAACGATGCGTCTTCCTCACGCCAGGGTAAGTCATGGAGTTCCTCAGGTGTCTGTACTTGGACGATACTTCTCAGTTTGCTCATATCAGGTATCAAATAAAATCATTTGTAGTCCAGTTGGATTACTGGATGGATTGCATTGTTTTCTGTATGGTGGTTCTGTTTTGGTTTTTTTGTTTATTTGTTTTTGTTTGATTTTTGTTTTTTTCTTCCCCTCGCTCCCCCACTCCTCTTTTTTCTCTGTTCTTTTCTCTCTCTCTCTCTCTCTCTCTGTCCGGTCGGGTCCAGCAATAAGGTGCAGATTATAACTAAAAACTACAATAAAGATTTTATCTTTCAAGAGGGACTTTATACATATAAAGCTCTACTTGACAAAGTAAATTTGCTCAGCACAAAACAGCAGCCAGACAA
>JBBBVU010000012.1:30533041-30553741 GCA_037177055.1 Atherinosoma microstoma
GTACATCAAAGATTTCATAGTTCCTTATGTTCCCAACAGAGCACTTCGCTCTCAGACTGCAGGTCTACTGGTGGTTCTTTAAGAGTCGACTGGGTGGCAGAGCCTTCAGCTATCAGGCCCCTCTCTTATGGAACCAGCTCCATAAGATAAATCCTATAGTTAGGGGTGATTAGCAATCCCTTAATTATGCTGCTTATAGGCTTAGACTGCTAAATAATTAAGTTTTGGAACAAAGTTAATCTTAAGCCTATTAATTTTACCCCATAGTGAAAGAGATGATGGTGCCCATCTTTGTGTATCTAAAGTAATCCTTTTTAAGGTTGGCTGAAAATTATTTTCCTAATCATGGGAGGGAGGAAACAGAATTCCCAGATATTTTATACCTTCTGCAGGCCACCGAACCGAGCCGGCTTGAAATAAGGTTTTTGGACAGAATGAAGTTAGTGGTAAAGCTTCTGATTTAGACCAGTTGACTTTGTATTCTGATCATTTTGAGAAGAATTCTATGGTCTCCAACAGTGCTGGTACAGATCTAATGGGGTCTGATGTGATCCATAGAATATCATCAGTTTATAACATAAGTTTGTGAACATATTCTCCAATTTTGATGCCTCTAATCAAACTGTTAATTTGGATCAAAGAAGGTTTTTCTGGTTATCAATGAAGTAAAAGTGTTTGTGCAGCAATGCTTAAAGTCAATCAGGATCATCTCAGTAAACTGTTGGTTAAAAAATATCACTGTCTGATCTCTGACACATCTAGCTTTACATCAGATGACTACTTTAGTTTAATAATCATATCCTAAAATCTAATTCTTCTCTAAAAGGTTTCATATATGTGTCACACTTTAAATAAACTGTGACAGCTTGCAGCATAACGCGCACGGAGACACGGGCCAACAGGTTTCTTCCCATAGACACATATAGATGTATATATGTCTGTTTCTTCCTGTATGTTCTCGGAACGTCCGCGGGGAGCCGCTGGTTGTTTCCAGAGGACCTGATCAACGTGACACCGGAAGTGATTCTGCTCTAACCTAGCATCTCCTGTTAGCTAGCGTTTGAATTCAACATGGACATTTTCTTGACTCAGAGCTAGTTGTTGGTAGTAGTGAGGATATTTTCCCTTAGAAATCCGTCCGGACTGAGAGATCTTAGCCGACTGGAGTTTTATTAAAAATCAGAAGTTTATTAAAATGAGGACTGTTTTGATGGTGGCAGAGAAACCCTCCTTAGCTCAGTCCATAGCTAAAATCCTCTCCAAAGGTAAGAAGGAGCTTTTAGCTGCACATTACCGCATATTCATGACAATAAAGTTGTTTAGAAAATGTCTCCGTTAGTTTGGGAAAGCCACTCTGTCCTTAATTTGTTCAAAACGGAAGGAATGAACGCCAGATCTCAGTTTTCTGTGGATTTTAACTGAACCTTATGAATGAAAACTGGGGATGTATGAATGGGATAAGGTATAGAAAGGTGGCAGGAGAACTTAGGAAGCGACTCTACTGCAGTGGGAGTCTTGGAGATTTGGGGGTTTATTTAGCAGCTGGATCCACGAGGAACTGTTCTCATTCTGGATCTAAGTACTGCAGACATCACAACTATCAGGATGAACCACAGTACTGTCCGTTACCATGACGACCCAGACATATTGATCTGATACTTCTGATTTGACAGGAAATCTAATCTGTCCGTGAATGTCAGCTGAGGGATCAGCAGGGAGACTATTGTTTTAGAAAATGGGTAAAAATGTGGTGCAGTTGGTATAAAAGGTTTTTGATTTTCACATTAAGTCCCATTTGAATTAATTCTAAAATATTTTATATTAAATTACTAATATATTGAATTGGACTGTGAGATCATTTTTTTCCTTTAGATTCAATACTGAAGGTTTGGGATCTGGAGAAGTTTTAGCCATCATAACTAAGGGCCTGAACAGTTTGTTTATAACCTGTCTTCCTTCTTGTCATCCCTGCTTACACAAACATCTCTTTATCCTCTATCTCATGTTGTAGCTTGTAGGAGGGAAAAACCTTTAGCTGACAGACTGCTGTAATAACTTGGATTCATTCAACTCTATGAAGCGACTGCATTGATTTATAAATACTTTAATCTTTTTATTTTGGCCTTTAGGAACTTGTTCCAGTCGAAAGGGGCTGAATGGAGCGTGCTCTGTGCATGATTACACCGGCAGTTTCCAAGGCCAGGCCGTCCGCTTTAAGATGACTTCTGTGTGTGGACATGTAATGAGTCTGGATTTCATCGGTGAGGATATTCATATCATGTCCTACTCACACTTTACCTAAATATCATTTTTCTCCTGTTATTTTTAGATATTTTTGTTCAGATGAAAACCAAATAATCTGAAAAACATTCAACTCAATCAGTTGTTTCATTTCATCTGGTTATGATTCTTTTATTTCTACTACATCTGTTGTACTTCTAAGGACCAACAGAAATAAAACAGTCTGTTGAACCCACTCTTTCTCTAACTTTTTAGTAACATTTTCTGCCATTTCAACTCAAACCGAGCAAACCCAGCGATGAAATGTTAACTTAAAATCTGACATTGCTTAAAACATGTCACGTTTGGCAGATTTCCTGAGCTGTGTGATTAAATTTCCTGCTAGAGGTTTGTTATATATATTCAACATCACCAAACATGGTGGATTTTCTCCTTGTTTTGGGTTGTGCAGGATTTTTTTTCACGCTTGGTGTGTTCTGTGTGTTTGTTCCATATTTAATACAATTTTAATTTCACAGAGTACCTGGGCTGCCATAGTAGGTGTGATAGTGAGTCCGTTTACCCCAACCATGCTTAACAGACCCCCAAAATTTGGCATCTTTTACATTCCCTTTGGAGCGTTGGCAAAATGTCCTGAGTTTTGGGGCTTGTTTGATCCTTTTGACATGAGAATAATAAATCTTAAAGATGCTTCAGGCCTTTGATGTTCAGGTCAAGATATTTACATAAGTACCAGGTGCTCTGCAAACCACTAACTAGTACAGAGACACACAAGGACTAAAGGATGGAGACAAGAAAGGGAAGAAAAAGAGGATGAAGAGAAAATCATCAGCTGAAACATGCAACTCATCTAAAAATTGAGAATGAGTCATTTCTAAAGGTTTAGATTCATTCTGAGAGGGACTTGAACAGAAACTTTCTCTTTCCAGGTACTTTCTGTAAATGTAGTCATGGAGATGAAGTATTGTTGAAATCCCTCATTTATCCTGAAGAGAATTGTACCAAAAGCTAGAAGAGATCAGATTTTAGACCATGTAAGTCAGTCGTCCATCACTGAGTCCTGGAGGAACTTCTATGAATAAAACTAAAGGAAATATATTTAGCTTTATTTAACTCACTTTAGCAACACATTTCAAACTAAAACAGTTTCATGACAGACAACCTGCTGCTGCTTCGCCTGTTTACTGAGTTCGGACCATAAACATCAAGACTAGAAGCACAGCTGCATTTCACAACAAATCCAGTCCAATGACTGAGTCCTTCTGATCCAGATGTGGTAGTCCTGACGGCTCCATATTTCTTTTTCCAGGGAAATACAACAACTGGGACAAGGTGGACCCTGCAGAGCTGTTCAGTAAAGCTCCAACAGAAAAGAAAGAGGCCAATCCAAAGCTCAACATGGTGAAGTTTCTCCAGGTAAGTTTGTTTTCACAGCCTATTCCCTCACACATGTCAGGTCATCTAACCCGAGTCTCTGTTATCTCTACAGGTTGAGGCCAGAGGCTGCGACTACGTGGTTTTATGGTTGGACTGTGACAAAGAAGGCGAGAACATCTGCTTTGAGGTAACTCTTCAGCAGATCCCAGGAACAACATTATAAATGTCTGTCCAGAACAGCTCAGATAGTTCCATCAATGTGAAGGTTAGAAGTTTAGGACGGGGCAACTATCTGTGCAGGTGTTGTGAGACTTTGTGTCAGTCATCGACCTGCGTCCGCCTAGTAAACCTCTGACCTGGCCTGAGAGGAATCGGCATCAGAGACCTACTCTATCCAACACGACATATTTATAAAGATACAGCTGAGTGTCTAAAAGTAAACTGAGACTTTTTACTATTTCATGGAAAATAGGAGCTCATAGTGAATCTGATGGCAACAACACGTCTGTAAAAAGTTGGAACAGGAGCAACAAAAGGCTGGAAAAATCATTGGTACAAATCAGAAACATCTGGAGGAGCATTTGACAACTAATTAGGTTGCTAGGCAACAGGTCAGTGACATGACTGGATATAAAAGGAGCATTTCAGAGAGACAGTCTCTCAGATGTAAAGATAGACAAGATGTTCACCAATCTGAGACAATCTGGGTCTAAAAGTCTTCCCATGCAACATGTGAAGACTTTGATCCCACCATCTACAGCTTGTATCATCAGAATAGTCAGAGAATCAGGTGGAGTGTCTGTGTGCATGGGATAAGGCTGGATGCTGGTGATCTTCTGCATTAAAACCAGACCTTATTCTCTACTGGAAACCAGTGCATGGACTCGGAAAGACTTCCAGAAATCTGTGAACACAGTTCATCTTGAAATCCACAAATGCAAGTTAAAGTTCTGTCATGCAAAGAAGTTCTATGTAAACAGGATCCAGAAATGCCGCCATCTTTATTTACCCTTGTTCAAATGTGATAAATGATTCCAGAGGATGACTCTTCATCATTTATAGCTCCTCTGACCTGCTCCCACCTTCAGCCTTTTCTGCCTGCTGCATCAGACTTGATCACTTTGGATGGAGATGAGGGGAAAGCAGGTTTATCTCCTGGTTTCCCGGTTGCCGTGGTAACCTGCAGTCTGACGGGGAGTGCTTGTACAGCAGGGCTGATTTTCTGATCATAAACACAAATATACCAAACTGTTGCTTTGTTTTAAGACTGATATAATGAATAAAATCTTCCAGCTCCAAAACATAGATTATATGAAAGAAAATTTAATTTTACCTCGATTATATATGAAGTTAAATGAAATTGAAGCAACTAACAAGGGTTGCATGAATAAATTTTTTTTATCTCTTTCTCAGTAAGTACTACTTTACTCTGTTTATGCTTTGAAATTAATCACAAGTTTGGAGTTTTGTGGAAATGAACCATTCAATATAAAATTATTTATCAGTTATGCACTGAAGATAAAATGGACGCATTGAGTCATTTACATCACCTTCTGAGTGCCATTTGTTGGCAGAAACAGATAAAAAACAAAGGAAAGTTTAGTTTGTCTGGATTTTTTCCCCCCACATTTTCTCTAAATATCAATGAGATCACAGTTCTTTAGAATATAAGATAAGAAATTAAGTCTGTGAGTGTGTAAACTCAGTGGTTTTCTCGGTGCCCAGGTTCTGGATGCCATCCTGCCTGTGATGAACAAGGGGAACGCCGGGGATCGGAACATTTATCGTGCCAAGTTCAGCTCCATCACGGACACCGACATCTGGAACGCCATGAGCAACCTCAGGGAGCCTAACCAGAATGAAGCTCTGTCCGTCGATGCTCGTCAGGAACTGGATCTGCGAATCGGCTGCGCCTTCACCCGGTACGCCGCTGCCATGTTTACCCTCATCGTGGCGCCCAGGAATCACTCATAGTCGTTCATAATGTAAACCTGTCTTTTAGGTTCCAGACCAAGTATTTTCAAGGCAAATATGGCAACCTAGACTCTTCCCTGATCTCATTTGGACCATGCCAGACCCCGACACTTGGTTTCTGTGTGGAGCGCCACGACAAGATCCAGTCTTTTAAACCGGAAACGTTTTGGATCCTCCAAGCAAAGGTGAATAAACATCAGACTGAGCATGCCCACCTGGTCTAGAAGCATGTGGTCTGCAGCCATACGAGGACAGCCTCACGCTGACCTGCTTTGTTATACGTTTTATTCTAAAGTGGGACCATAAATAGATCCATGAACATCATTCCTAACCAGAGAAGACCTGAAACTGCTTGCTAAGTACAGAAAGTCTGTATAAATGTTTGATGAAGTTTTAAATCGTTTCCTCAGATATCTGTCGGTGGCTTCATCCTGGCCTGCACTGCTTTCACTCCTCCATCCTGGAGCGTTCAGCCATGTGTTTTCTATAATCTGTGGCCCCTCCACTGTTGATTTGACTGACACATGATGAGGTCCTCTGCCTGTGTGCTGTGTTTTGGACAGGTATTTAAAGGAAAGGACACTCCACTGACTCTGGACTGGAACAGGATCAGAGTCTTTGACAGGGAAGTGGGACAGATGTTCGTTAATCTAGCAAAGACATCCAAGGAGGCCCAGGTAAGATAAATCTATTCAAACAGAGCCAGCAGTGTTTAATAAGACAATTTACAAAAGTTAGAAAACAGCACAAGTATATTAAACTGCTTGTATCTGGTACATTTATGTGTGTTTAACCCTTAAAACTCCACCAGATTTCCAGCTCCCCCGAGTGGTATCACTCGTTTCTCAGGAACGGTAGTGTGTGACTTTGTGAGGATAGCTTACCCTTTAGGTGATCTACGGAAGTTTTCCAGGCATTTATATCCCATCCAAGATCAAACAATTGAGCAGAAAGTTGTATGTGTGTCTGAAAAGAAGAAAAATAATGCTCCTCTATGGCTGGAATAAAGCCAAGAAGCTAACTCGGAGCTGGTTTAGTGAGGATAGGAGGGAAATAGTAGCAGAAATAACTGGACATGAGGAAAAAGTGTAAATATGTAAATAGTTTCTGTTGTGTGTTTGTTTCAATGCCAATATTTTTCTCCTGAAAGTCAAGACTTGACAGAATGATGTTGGGATGAGAAAAGTCTTGGTCACTGTTGATCTGTGTGTTATTTCTACAAAGTACAGTTGGTAATAAATTATTTTCTTCTTCTGGTTGGCTTTTATGCGGCTATATCTGCTCATACATTCATTTTACATCATTTTAGCCTCATAATCTGACAGCTGAGGCTTTCTTGAAAACATCTTGTTGCCATGGTGACTGGGATTAAAAGGGTTCAGCGTCTACATGCAGTTTTATATCAAAAAGACAGACAAGCAAAAATAGATAAAAATTGAGTTTTCAGGGTGAATAAATGGACAGAGCTTCAGGAGGAGCACCCACACATGAAACATGAACTGGTTTATCGCAGATTGCAGTTACTGGTTCATGGATCAGCAGGTTTCAGTTGGTGTCATCTGCTGCTGTGATTGGCCTGCTGACCAGAGGTCACCTGACCCGACTCCTGCTGATCAGGGCTCCAGAAACCCTCCAGAAAACAGCAGATTTCTGCTGCTCATATAGAAAACTACTTCATACCTGTAGTATTTACTGAATGTAGGTCACGTTTTACCTTTGATCTGAGCTCTTATTGGATATCTTGTGTGATGCAGGTGGAGTCGGTGAGTAAGAAGGAGAAGACCAAGCAGAGACCTCAGGCTTTGAACACAGTGGAGATGCTGAGAGTGGCCAGTTCTGCTTTAGGTATTTACATTAATCTGCCATTAATTCATCCTTTCATTTCACCATCGGTGGGATATTAACATTTGTAGTTCTCTTCTAGTTAATGTAGGAAATGAGATTAATACTTCTATTACATCTCATTTGCTACATTAACTAGAAGAGAACTAGAAATGTTAATATCCCACCGATGGTGCTCAACCAAACCTCCCTGGCTCGACTACAGTTAGTCTTTTATCTGGCACTATAAAGCCAGGGTGTGTGGAATGTCTCTGTGTGTACAGCACATTGGCAACCATGTGTTTATATGAAATGCTGGATTGGATTATCTGGGAACATGTGAAAGCATGACATCCTCTGTCACTCACAGGTGATGTTTAGACTGAGCGCTCTTATTTTCTTCCTGCAGACGAACCTCTGAGATTATTTTCTGTCCTCCACTTCCAGGTATGGGTCCCCAGCATACCATGCAGATTGCAGAGCGCCTGTACACGCAGGGCTACATCAGCTACCCTCGTACAGAGACCACCCACTACCCAGAAAACTTTGATCTGAAGGGAACCCTGAAGCAGCAGATCAACAACCCCATCTGTGCAGAGGAGGTCAGGGCTCACAGTCATTTATTAGAGCAAGAAATTACGTTTTTCTTAAATTTCTTTCTAGATTTGAGCATATTCTCGACATTTGTGTCTGTAACACTGTACTGTAGCTACATGCATGTACTGTATATTAAATTTATATTTACACATCATTACATAATCAACGTAATGCTTTAATATTTTCTGTCTCGCTCAAATTCACGTCCTCATCAGCTGCCGGGGCGTTATGTTCACTCTACAGAGATTAGAGCACGGTGAAGGAGAGGAGGCGAGATAGTTCCTCAGCACTGGTGGAAAAGACAGTTCTGCTGCTTTCTTTAGTAATTTGACCAAACATGAGACGAACATTTCATTAGACCTCCATTAGTTCTTGTATATTCTGACCCTGGATGCAGAATCAGTGTTTCTGCAGGATATACGTCCTGTTCTGTGGTTGCAGGTAAATGTGGGTTTGTAAATGGATTTGTTTTACCGCAGGTTAAAACTCTGCTTGCTACTGGGATAAACCGACCCAGGAAAGGGGCTGATGCAGGAGACCATCCGCCTATTACACCCATGCACGCTGCCTCGGAGAATGAACTGGGTGAGTCTGAAAACAGGGAAAAAAAATGAATTAACTGAGACCCTATCAGATGTAATGAGAGAATATTCTTCCTCATCTATTAATTATCACTCATTGCTACATGGAAACAAGGTTTTATAAATGATCCATTTTCTATACGATCCATCCAAATCATGGTGGTGGGTGGGTGGAGCCTTTCCCAGCTGCTGTCAGGTGAGAGGTGGGGTCCACCTTGGACAGGTGACAGAGACAAATGAGACAAACGGCATCCCTCCCAGAGCCAGTTCAGAGCCACCAGTTAACCCAATATGCATTCAGCTGTGGCTGATTGGAACATGTACAGTATATTTAGTATCTGCGTATTAACTTCAGCTTCTTCCAGCCTTTGACCAGGTCTTCTTCTCTTGTTTTGTTCCAAAGGAAGTGACGGCTGGCGTCTGTACGAGTACATCACGCGTCATTTCATCGCCACCATCAGTCAGGACTGCAAGTACCTACAAACTACTATCGACTTCAGGATCGGCACAGAGACCTTCTCATGTGAAGGAAAAACACTCATATCCCCAGGTGAAGTCTGGATTCTGGCTTTTAGTGATGGCTTTGCTCAAAACAAAAGCAATCATCAGAAAAACAAGTGAATCTTCAATCCTTGAATGATTATCTGAGTTAAGCTAAGAAATGCTAACCTCTGCTTTTAGTTGGAGAGGATGGTGACATAGATGCCTCTCCTCTTTGTTGTCACAACTATGATAGATAGATGGATAGATGGATAGATAGAAGCTTGGAAATGAAGGGTTGCAGCACATGTGGTTCAGTCATTTTTCTTTTACAATAAAAACTGCTTTAGCTTCGCGTAAAGAGACGGTTTCATCTCAGGTGAACCAGTTTCCTTCCACCTCAGTGGAAAACAGTCTTATTCTTAAAGGAGGGCATCCTTGGCTCAGAAATAATATGCATCAGAGACCAGTGAGGTTCAGGATTTTGGTCTTTGACATGTAGATTAGGGATGTCAGGGACCAAACTGCCAGGCTTCAGACCGATCTTCATCCTGATAAATCATTCCACCAGAGAGGTCAGAAAGAAGCAGTATGGTTCATGTCTGTGTATCAGTGTGTCCGTTAGGTGTGTGTGTGGGTACTTTAACTAATAACGCCTCAGCTCTGATTATAAGTAACCATGCTGGGTTGTATCCAGTTTCCACGGCGTACTTCATTTCCTCCATGACGGAGCTCACCTCCTGTTCTTCGGCTGAACGTGAACCCATTCAATACTTTGATCACTGAAGTCTCACAGCAGCTGTAATTTCATCCCTGCTGTGTGTTTTCACAGGTTACACATCGGTGATGCCATGGCAGGGCATCCCCCCGCAGGAGGCCATGCCTGTTTGTGAACGTGGAGACGTTTATACTGTCGATGAGATCAAGCTGGTTGAAAGGCAGACGAACCCACCTGACTACCTGACCGAGGCTGAACTCATCACGCTCATGGAGAAACACGGCATCGGTACGACACAACCCTGGTTGCCACTTCTAGACCACAATGTTTTTAAGGGGGAAAGCCACCTGAGCTGGTAGCAACTTCAAAATAGGATTAAATTCCAGTTAAACAGGAATTCGGATGAAATCTGAATCTTACTACTGTAAGACAGTTTTTGGAGGTTAATGTCAGCTGGAGTGGGCTGGAGAAGGGTCAGGAAAGCAGAGATAAATCTACCTTCTGAAGGTGGCACAAACGTTCATTTTGATGGCACACTGACATTTATTCCTGGAGCCGTCCTTGTGGTTTGAACGTTCCCCGTGGCGTTTATAAAGAGGATATTGTCGGAGGAAGAGAGGAAAAGAAAAGGAAAGAGCAAACAATAAGACAAGAATCAACATCAGACTGACTTTTATTGGCTGGAGAGAGCTCAGAGAAAAGACAGGATGAAGAATTTGCCATTATTAAGGGGCACCTCATATAAAATCTGAGTAGTAGTGCTGCTTTAACCTTCCTGTCGTGTTCGGGTCAAATCTGAGGGATGAAGACCAGACCAAGGTCTAACAAGGACAAGGGCAGAAAAGGAAGCGCTGTGAGCTCTGAGCCCCTCGAGACAACAAAACCAGCCTGAGATGCTGCAAATGTTTTGCCTATGTTTGCAAGGCCCACTCTGACATGAGTGTCAAATGCCTCTCATGCACACAAACTCTTTTACATTACATGTTCATTTCGAAATACATTTTCAGTGCCCATTTGTGTTTTCGCTGCAGTTTTTCATGCCGACCACTACTCTGAGACGTCTCCAGCAATGTACATAATAAATGTTACTGTGACATCACGAGTCAGAAACACAGATTTCTAAGGTCAGAAAGTTACAGAGTTACTTTAAAACACAAAAATGAAATTATGACGTAGTGATTTCAGCTTTCATGTTGACAGAAGTTACAACATGAACAGATCCCAGATCTGCTCAAACAGAGATTATTTTAACAACAGCAAACTGCTTGGACATCTGATCGTTGAATCGGAACGTTTTGATAATCAGAAATGATTTTACACACACAAACAAATCACTCTTAGCGCCCCCTGGTGGTCCCATGACTCTATGATATAACTGGTAAAAGTACCAGAATTTCCTGCATCTGCCTACAATGTAGGCAAAACCAGTTGAATCCGGTGGAATCCAGTGATGGCATCAAGGGTGTATGAATGTTTGGTGGTGGTCAGAGAGCCTACTGGCTCGGATTGGCTGCCGCCGCCTTCCTGCCAATCATCTCCAGGGTACCTTGTCATCACCAAGTATGAATGAGGAGTGGATGAATAATGGACGCAATATAAATCGCTTTGGGTGCCTTTAAAAGTGCTGTATAATTCTATTATTATTATTATTATTATTATTATTGTTGTTGTTGTTGTTGTTATTATACTTTTCTTCCAAATGATATCTGACATTAAAGAATTAATAGGTTTAACTGGGATGACTGTGACTTTATGTAATTTTAATGGATGTCCCCATACGGAGTACCTGATACTACATAGAAAATACTAATGACATCAAATGAGTTTTACTGCTAATTTTTTTACATATCCAAGACTCTACTCACCACCGAAGACCCATTCCCCTGAAATTTATTATATGGAAAATAATTAATGTTTTGTGCGTTTTTTTAATGATTAATTTCAAATGATTTAACTTGTATTTAAAGTGTTAAAATCCTAAAAATGATTGAATGTTTGGCAGTTTTGAGCAGGTCTGAAGTTGTTCAAGTGATTTATGAAAAAAAAAGCTGAAAAAAATATTGGTGGTGTGGAAATTTTTTGCAGCAAAAATCAGCAGGTACATATAAATCACAGCTTAATAGAAATCATTGGTTTTCTTTAGGTTAGGCAAGTTTCTTTGTATTGCACATTTCCTCGCAGCAACACAACAAAGTTACTGTTTCATAATATCCCTCCACCTCAGGATGAACCAGAGAGCTGAGTCATGGTTGTCATAGAGACTGACCCCATCCTCCTTCCTGCAGGTACAGATGCCAGCATCCCCGTCCACATCAACAACATCTGCCAGAGAAACTACGTGACAGTAGAGAACGGACGCAAGCTGAAGCCAACTAACCTCGGCATAGTCCTGGTGCACGGCTACTACAAGACAGGTAACTTTATCCCAGTCACTGTGGCAGATCAGACTTGTTCCACAGCGTTTACTGTGGTTTGGTAACTGGAATCTGAAACGAAGGCAGCTGATGACCGTTTGTCCGTTAGTGTGGAAGCAGATGGAGTGGTGGAGTTCAGGAAAACACATGAACAGACGTTTCTGACTGGTTTTTATAGATTACCACTGACACGTCAAGGCTTGTGTGTGTGTGTGTGCGTGTGTGTGTTGTCTAGATGCAGAGCTGGTGCTGCCGACCATACGCAGTGCTGTGGAGAAGCAGCTGAACCTGATTGCTCTGGGGAAGGCCAACTTCCAGCAGGTTCTGCAGCATACTCTGGATATCTTCAAGAGGAAGTTTCACTACTTTGTTGATTCAATCACCAGTAAGTTCAGCGTCACAGCCAGACAGCTCTGGCAGGGTTGTACGGGATGAAAGAGTGCTTTTCCACATTTTTAATATCAAATACAACCACAGCTAGAAAACATCACTGGTGATATTCAGTCCAATGACCTAAAAAACCCTAAAACAGATTTAAAAAATCTGGTTGCAACCCAATGAAAGAAGGATGGCAACTTTTCATGAATCCTGGTCAAATTTGGTCTCATCTTCATTCTGTGACTCAGGTGCACGGCGCTGTGTACACGTGTTCATACCTGCTGTTATAATCCCTCCCCACAGGTGTCCTGAGTAATCTGATCTCAGCTACTCACTCCTCAGCCAACGTTCCAGTCAGCCGAGCAGAACTAACCGAACATGAGCACAAAAATCATTCAGACTGGATTAAACATTATTCACATGTTAAATAAAATACTTGATTTATCCTCTGAGGAAAATTGTAAAGTTGTAAAGAAATAATTAATGATTGACAGTCCAAGTCTTGTTCCAGATTAGATGAAATGAAGACGTCTCAGATTTGCCTGAAAATCATTGGCTGTTAAATAATTTACAGACATTTCATTGAGTGCGTTCTGTGGACCAGAGTTTGTTTTAGATGTTTCTCCGCTTCTGCACCCCGATTCAGCCATCGGACCCGGCTCAGATTAACTGAGCCGGGTCCGATGCAGGGAAATACCTGAGACAGGTGGGGTGATGGTGGCTCATAGGAACAGGACTGGTAAAGGAAGATGGAATAAATGAGGAGTGATGTTGCAGAGATCATCGGTGCATCTCTGACACACACAGCAGTTCTTTTCCACACAACCTATCTTCACACACAATGTTTAAGCACCAAGAAGTTAGCTTTGGAATAAAGTCCATCTATTGTGTGTTCCAGGCATGGATGAGTTAATGGAGGTGTCCTTTTCACCCATCGCTGCCACAGGAAAGCCTCTGTCCCGCTGTGGAAAATGCCACCGCTTCATGAAGTACATTCAGGTCAGGAGTCACACTTCAGACATGATGGCCTCAGATTTGATCATCAGCAACATCCTGGTGTATTATAAACTCTGCAATTCACACACAAGTACTTAGAAAAGCTCCCTTCTGTGAAATGAGCTGCAGACCTCTGAGATTTCATCAATTGGTGATGAACATGTTTACAGTCCTAGTGAAGCAAAAGTAAATCTGTCACACCAGACTACTCTGTTGAAGGTCGGGTAGGAGATCCTGGAAAGAACAGTTTGAACAAGCTACATTTTGAAAATACACAATTCAAAAGTCCAAACTCTCCTCTCTTCACTTTTCCCCTGAAGCCACGCCTCAGAGCAGAGCAGAGCAGCCACCGATGCACTCTGCTCTTGCTCCGCTCTCCTTCAGCTTTTTTCTTTGCAGCAGCTTCTTCCAAACAGTTTCTTTTCCAATGTAGCTAGCCGAGTTCTGGCTCTCGCTACGTTGCCTTTGTTTACAAGCGCTCCAAGACTCTGAGAGCGGGTGATTCGTGCACGAAGAGGGGAACGCGTCTTTAACCACTCAGCCAATCACGAGTCATAGAATCATGATAGAATTACAAAAAAAATCAGTGTCGTCGTCTATTCTGCTACATTAGAGACGTTTCTGCTGAGGATGGTGATCTCAGACAACCTGACAAACAGACCCATGTTTGTTTCTAACCCAGCAGATAGCTCAGACCAGTGGTCTGAGACTAGTTTACTGGTTTGAATACTTTTGGGTTAGCCTTTCTACACCACATAAAGAGGTTCACCTCAGCCATGTTTGGTATCTGTCTTCCACCAGCACAGCCTCACCTACATGATCTGATAATTATTTTTTCACTTTTACCTTTTTTATTATTTTTATTAACATATTGAACTAAAAAATGCAAAATAATCAAAAACAAATTATTAGAAAAAAACAAGACTTTTGTTCCAGTTAGTAAAATGACAAACATATGTCATATCTATCCATCCCAGTTTAACACTGATAAATTCAGACCATCATACCTGGTTTTCCAGTCTCAGGTCTGAACTTTGAGCGTCATAAGTGGCATTTTTTTGTTACAGCGGCGTGAAAATGTTACACGATCATACAGTCTCTGTCCTCTTACCCATGTGCAGTATTGGAAATAACATTATTTATACTACTCATTTATCTGGTAAATATCTGGTCAGTTAAATATCATGTTAAAGTTGAGTAGCTAGTTAGTGAGTAGAGAACCTGTTACCGATGCTCCTGATCAGGACGATGCTGGGATACCTGATCAATAGACGTTTTCATCGCAGAGCTTCATCATTTTCAGAGAGAGGTTATCCTTCATGGATCTGTGATTGAATCATGTGACGTCTTCCCAGCGCCGTCACATAAACCAGCTGACCTGGAGCTGCTGTCAGCTTCACTGGAAAGTTCACTTCTGAAATTCTTTCCCAGTTTCCTCTCTGACGTTGATGGACCATAAGAACCAGAGATGTGATAATATTTTATAATATTATCTGTAATTTACAGATTACTCAGAACATAATCTAAGTTGGTTGAGGCTGGGAAATTCTTGTCCGTACCACTAGAGGGAGCGTGAGTACCACCTGTAGGACATGTTTGAGCACGATGGATTTAGATGAAAAATCACCAACGTTGTTCTGTCTAAATATGTTGAAACATAAATACATAAAAGCGGGGTGGTGATTGGGTCGTTTGTAGGGGGTACCAGGATGTTGTGGCTGTGTCTGATCTTCCACATGATACTGAGGTTCCTGTTTGTTAAATGAAGAAAATACATATAAATTACCAACATGTCTTGTTTCTTTAGATTTCAATCCTCCAATCCAATAAACAACACCAAACAGGAGTCAGCAGCAGAATAAGCTGTTTGGCCCACATACATGTAGCGGATGCTTTTCTCCAAAGCGACTTACATCGCGTACTAAACTCTGCTGCGCATCCCACAAATACATTTTCCGCCAACTGTGGCTCCATTTAAAAGGGAAGTAGACAAACTTTCCAGCGGTATCAGATTTATTACCAAGAAGAATTCTTACAACAAAGAAGTAATCTACCAAACACTCATTTACTGACTGAGAGTTTTGTTCTTCAGATTGCTGCAAATGAAGCAGCGTATAACAGGAAGTATCTTCCTCACAGTCTGCTGCAGGTTTTATGGACCCAGGTTAGTTTGGACGACCTCTTGTGGTTATATTAGAAATAGGAGTTACTTTCAATAAAGATTACAGTAGATTTGTCTTCTATGTAATTTTCACTTTCACTAAATTCATCCTGCAGGCCAAATTGGATCCTTGAACCATACATTGAACATCCCTGCTGTAATGCATCATATATTCAGGAATTCTGATGGTCAAACAGCTCAAATAGAAGAGTCAGTACAACCTGTGGGACGGTTTAGTGCCACTACTGAGTGAAACATGACATTTCAGGTGTTTTTTCGCCTCTGATGTTTAAATGTAAAACTCTGAATTAGTTTTATTTGCTTTTTAAGTTCCAGCAGCGTGGTCTGCCTTAACCTCAGAAAGTCCCCCGTCTGACAGGAGCTTCCATGTTTCAGTACCCCGGATCTCCGCTCTGGAGCAGCTGGGAAAATCCAGACTGGATATGTGAAAACCCCACCCTCTGGTGTACCCATCTGGAATGTGTGGAATGCAGGCGTCTTAGTCAGACATTTTAATCTCCTCTTAACATGTTGCATTCACTGATGAGCACAAGTTGGAGAAAAAACCTGAAACCTTGAACCCCAGTTAGGTGGTTTCATCACAGGATGGCAGGATGATGGGATGTCTCTGCCCTCGTTTGAGGTAAATGAGGCATCAATAAGTGTCTTTAGATGTACAGGAATGATGCAGGAGAAAAACAATGGCTTCCACAGTCAGGAAGTCTGATTAAACTCACCATCATTAGTCAAACACGGTTTAATCAATCAGTCATATTTCCTGTTTTCCTGTCAGAAATAAAGGCTGGATTTGTACAGCTGTCCATTATCATAGTCACATCCTGATTTAGTCTTCAACCCTTCATCATATTAGATGACCAGAGCACTTTGGATGAGCTTCGTGGACCAGATGAAGTCTGACTGTTCAGATCTAACCTTCAAAGTTTGGCTGACAGGACTCCTTAATTATCATTTCCATTAGAGGAGAGAAGCACTTTTACCTTCATGAATGAATCATGAGGTCATCTGTATCTGAATCAATGCTTAATGGCTTGTGTTGCCATAAAGAGGAGCCTTCTGGTGAACGGCACAACGTAATAGTTGTGCAATCCATGCAGAGATGGCTTTGTGTGGAGAACTTAGACTGGGTCAGCGCAAACTCACTTTGGTTTCAGGAACTTTGTAAGCAGAAATCATGAAAGTTTCTGAAAGTTAGTTGAATATGTACTCTGGCATTGTCTTAAATCTTATTTTAACTTTTAACTTATTTAACACTTAAACTGTATTTACAACACCAATTCCACAAAAGTTGGGACACTGTAAAACAGAATTACTTCCTCCATAAACAACCTATCAGATGTTCAAACTGAGACATTTGACCATTTCATGGAAAATACGAGCTCACGCTGAGTCTGATGACAGCATCACATCTGTAAAAAGACGGAACAGGAGCAACAAAAGGCAGGAAAAGTAATTGGTCGAAATCAGAAACAACTTGAGGAGCATTTGACAACTAATTAGATAAATTGGCAACAGGTCAGTAAATGGAGAGGAGAGGTAGAGTCTCTCAGATGTAAAGATGGACAGAGGTTCACCAATCTGAGACAAATTGGGTCTAAAAATCATGGAACAATTTTATAAAAATGTTCCTCAACATAAAATTGAGAAGACCTTGAGGATCCCACCATCTACAGTGTATAATATCATCAAAAGATTCTAAGAATCAGGAGGAATCTCTGTGTTCATGGGTCAAGGTGGGATGCTGGTGATCTTCTGCATTAAAACCAGACCTTATTCTCTCCTGGAAACCAGTGCATGGACTCGGGAAGACTTCCAGAAATCACTGTGAGCACAGTTCACCCTGAAATAAACCCATGCAGGTTAATGCTCTATCATGCAAAGAAGAAGCCAGGTGTGAACAGATCCAGAAAAACCGGCATCTTCTCTGGACCAAAGCTCATTTACCTTGGACACTATGTCCTGCTACACAGTGGTGAACATCACCCTGGAACGACTCTTTCCAGATGTGTTGCTGCCATCAGATTCAAAATGAGCTCAAATTTTCCATGAAATATAAAAATGTGTCGGTTTCAACATCTGATATGTTGTTTATGTTCTACTGGTAATAAAATATGGGTTGATGATAAATATGTACGATATTAACTGCCCGGTATCGGTATTCAAAATTAAATATCTGATATCGGCCATTCCACTGATATGATTGACTGATGAAATAATCGGTGTCGGTTATTGCCCAAATGAGTTGTGAAATATTGCCACATCAGATTTTGGCCAAAATCCAATATCGTGCATCCCTAGTTGA
The DNA here is from genome assembly GCA_037177055.1 of Atherinosoma microstoma. Lineage (NCBI taxonomy): Eukaryota > Metazoa > Chordata > Actinopteri > Atheriniformes > Atherinidae > Atherinosoma > Atherinosoma microstoma. Next base: position 30,551,100 of record JBBBVU010000012.1, read on the forward strand.
TATTTGGAAATCATTGTTTTTATTTACATTTTCCACAGCGTCCTGAGTTTGTTAGACGTGTGGGTTTTAGTGTGGAAATGGCCTGATAACTCCTCCCAGATTGATGAGCAGCTACAAATGCTTCTCCAAGACCTTTGCTGATGTCTTTCCTCCATGGCATTGCGTTAACACACACCTAAACTCATCAGACAAGTTAATTCCCTGTAAATTCTTCTTTAATAGAGGAGGTCACCCTGACTGATGACCAGTTAATGAAGTGCATTGATCATCTGGATGTGAGATGATTTATTGTCCATAACAGCAGAGTTTAGAGTGTACATGAGTGGAACTGGAAATAAGTCTGAACATGTTTAGATGAAGATTTACTTTCAGCGGTTTGTTCTGTAGAAAAATCCTGAAATCTGACCTGGATGTGTTTGCAGGCTAAGCCCAGCAGACTCCACTGCTCCCACTGTGATGAGACCTACAGTCTTCCCCAGAACGGAGCCATCAAGCTGTACAAGGAGCTCCGCTGTCCTCTGGATGAATTTGAGCTTGTCCTCTGGACCTCTGGGTCCCGGGGAAAAAGCTACCCCCTCTGCCCATATTGCTTTAGTAACCCGCCATTCAGAGACATGAAGAAAGGTTACTCATTATATTACTTCATCTCCTTTTGTCTCATTGTTCATGTGTTTAATGTGTAATCTATTATAATTCTATACATGCCTAATAATATACATAGTAACTAAATATAATATGTGATTATTTAGGGGTTTCTTTTCTCAGATTGATCATTTTTTGAAAAGCTCTGAGATGAACCTTTGAGTTCTCTGAGTCTGCAAGGCATCAGATAGTCATGTATGAACTCATGAATCGGATGCATCAGGATTATTATTGTTTTATACTTTTAGATATTTCTATTTATTTATTTGATAGGGACAGTGCACATTAATGAACATCTATTCAGACGCATCTAATAGAAGTAAATATGCCGGATTCTAGCAAAAATGCTAATTTACATCCGCAGTCCCTAGGCAGGTAACAGAAAAACACAACAAGGCATAAGAAAGAACAAGAGGTTACAATAAAAACACAGTACAGTACAGTACATTACTAAGAAGTTAAGAGTTAATGGTTACAGGAGATATACATCTGTCCAGTTTTCTGAGAGGAATTCTTCGGATCTGCCATAAAATTTGCTCCTGAAAAGTGATTTGATTTAGGAATCAAAGATGAGACATTGATGAAGATAACTTTTTAACATGATAGCTGATGAAGAAAATAAGTCTAAATTATGACAGTGATGTTCATTTTGGGATGACCCAACACTTTTTCGAGGTGTCAGGTTGTGTGTTTATGTTTTAGTTTTTTAAGGACAGACTGATTACGACAGTATTTCCTCCAAATGTGTAAAAGATGAACCTCTCTGGATATGAAGTGTGACCTCATTGGCTGACGGAGGCGTAGAGCTGAGATGCCAGGGATTCAGTTTTTCCGTCTTCTGTTTGCAGGCATGGGCTGCAACGAGTGCACCCATCCATCCTGTCAGCATTCCCTCAACTCTCTGGGCATCGGGCAGTGCGTGGAGTGTGATAGTGGCGTCCTGGTGCTGGATCCAACCTCAGGACCAAAATGGAAGATGGCCTGTAATAAGTGCAACGTGGTGGTCCATTTTTTTGAACATGCACACAAAGTGCAGGTAAGAAAATCTCATCCAATGACAAATGATTTCATTTCTCTCCTGATACACCTGGCAAAAGTTTGGCTTTTTTTTTTTCTAGGTTGCTCAAGAGAGCTGCAACATATGCGACGCGTCTCTGGTTTTGGTAGACTTCAACAAGGCTCGGACCCCCCTCCCTGCCGGCGAGACGCAGCACACCGGCTGTGTTTTCTGTGATCAGGTCTTCCAGGACTTAGTGGAGCTCAAACATGCCACGATGAGACACGCCATGTACCGAGGGGGGGCCGCGAGGCGAGGAGGGAAGGGCCGAGGCAGGGGACGTCGTGGCAACCCTAAAAAACCTAAAGACAAAATGGCTGCCTTGGCAGCGTACTTCGTATAGCTCCAGTTAACAGTTAACGCTGTTGGGATTTAATAAGATTAAAATGTTCATCAGTCATACAATAAAGACCTACTGTTTCTGTATAAACCAGAGGTTTTGTATGTTTTTCTTCTTTTCTTTAGTAAAATTTAGATGCATGAACCTTCATAAAAAAAGTTAAAATAACCCGGCCGTTCAATTCCAATGCCGAGATCTGTGAGGCATCACAGATCAATGGATCTGATTTCTGTTCCTGATCTCTTTTCTTAGTCTTCCACTGTGTAAATCCCAGTTTTAGTTTAAAGGTTACAGATCACACAAACATGGGGTCAGAGTCAGACCCCCTGCGGAATCTGGTTCAGTTATTAAACTAAACCAGTCCTCAATGTTCCAGGAAGTCTCAGTCAGTCAAATCTGTCTTTTGTACAGATGGTGTTGAGCGTATGATGGAGTCTTGAACTGCAGTAACAACCAAGTCACCAGTAGGAGGTGGCAGCATATTACACAGTCTGCCACTCAATTCAATTCAATTCAGCTTTATTTGTATGGCGCCAATTCACAACAATGTCATCTCAGGGCGCTTCACAGACAATCAGTTTGAGCCAATCTGATTGTCATTCA
>JBBBVU010000012.1:30589442-30606711 GCA_037177055.1 Atherinosoma microstoma
AAAAATAAACTGGGATTTCATACTCTCATTAACAACGAGGCATGTCCCAATATGAAATAAACTTTAGGAAATTTAAACAGTTTATAGTTTGAATACCCTTTGATGCCTGATTGATCATTAACAGATTGAAAGATAACATATTCTCCAGTGTATGTATATTTTAGAATGGAATGACAATATAAATGGATTGATTTACTAAATTATATATTGATTGATTATTCATATGTGGCAGTAAACTTAGCTAAAAAGGTACAGTATAAACAACTTGCATCTGTTTCTAATAATGATAAATAAGCTAACATTTTACTTTGCATTTCCGCTTTATTAATCAATGGAGCATTTTTTTTATAGAAATGAAACATAATTAAACAAATTATCAAACTTCGGGGAGAGGTGCATGATTACTCAGTCAAGGGCTCATATCGTGCAGATAGATGTAGATTTCACAAAATCGTAGCCAAATGTGTTTAGGATTTGTGGGCTGTGCGGTGGTGTGTTAGTTAGCACCATGGCCTCCACACAGGTTGCTAACAAGCAAACTATGGCCTTTCTATGTGAAGTTTGCATGTTTGCTCCCATGTACTCCAGTTTCCCCCCCACAGTCCAAAGACATGCATGATAGGTTAAATTCTAAATTCTCCCTCTGAGTCTGAGTAGTTGTTTATCACTTTGTGCTGGCCCTGTGATAGACTGCCATGTACTCTCTGCCTTTCGCCTGCTAGTTGCTGGTATAGTTGCAGTCCCTCTGACCCTAAATTGGACTTAGCAGAATAGAAAATGAATGAATGAATATTTAGGAAAAGTGCAGATTGCTAATTTAACTGGAAATTAACAATGTTTGGGTTTTTTTGTGGTGAATTTGTCATGTTTATTGAAGAGCTGTTACCATTGAGGTCCGTCAGGTTGTAGGGATCAGTGGCCCAACCATCCTCTAGCATTGCTGGCTGGACATCCACATGACCATAAACACACAATGTGTGCTTGTTAGGGTCATTCCCAAACTGAGCCGTCACTACTTTAGGCAAAGCTATAGTCCGTCCATCAGGAAGCTGCAGATAAACAAAAAAATTTACTTTTACACAATGCTAGACAGTGACTCCGGTATTAGGAGGTTATACAGATTCCAGTATACTAAATTTCCAATGCAACGGTTAATTTCATGGACACCATTTTTTACTTTTTACCACTCTGCTGATGGCTACCGGGTAAAGAAATGGAAACAGTTTTCATTACATTCTGTTTGGTTTTTTTTTGTTTCTCTGGGTGTTGATAGAAAGAGGAGAAGTTGCCATAGTAACACAAGGCATGTTGTAATCTGATTATATTCTTAGCATTGATTTTATGTTTAAATGCCTGTCAGTATACTATTTGGTGCAAAAATTGATTGGACAAAAAAATTTACAAGTTAATTATAATAAAAAGGTATTTATTTTTCAGAATTTTCTGATGTTTTACATAAAAAATCTGAAAATTCTACATAATATCTTTTTTATTCAGAGAAGAGAGAATAACTATTTTAAAAGAAAATTTTTGTCAAATTAGAAAAGAAATTAGTTGTACAATAATCTTGATACAGGAAAACGTATTTTTTTCAAATCAAAATGAAAATTTATATTTACATAAATCTTCACCTTTGTCTAAAGTAGGGTAAAGGAACTTTAAGAAACATATTTGGGGCTTAATGTAACTCACAGTTTAGGATATATCAATAACAAGAAGGAAGATGTATTCCTGGCTCCTTCTGCTATTTTCTTTTTTGTTTGTTTTGTTTAAAGTTAGCTGTCACTTCCACCCCTATGATACCCCAACCACTGACTGAAATAAAAAGTATTTACCAGCTATTTAAGATAATGACTACAATAGCAAATATCTCAAAAAGGCTCAGTGTGGAGAAACAATGGAGTGTGTGTACAGATGGATTTTTTTTTTCACTGACTTCTTGCTCTCCAATGTCCACTGACTTTACTATCCCTCCCATCAGTTGCAACTTCTGAGCCACCATTTCCATCATATGGTGGAGGTCTGGTCTCTTCAGAATGTTACTGGAGTCACTTTCAACTGCAACCCAGTCCCTCAGAGCCTGAAACAGACATAGACCAATATTCAAAACATGATAATTAGCTAACTAAAGGACAAAACATAAAGTATTGTCTAATTGAACAATTTTTTTAGTCTAATAATCACCAGCAGCTGATTAACCAGTTTATTTGGATATATTATCTAAAACAAGGGTTCCCAAACTTTGAGCCATCGCCAAGACACCATACATTGGTGTTCACGACCCCACCTCACACGATGACAATTTCTTATTCTATATCATATGGGTAATACTGCAAGATCCTCTAAATAGCCTTTAAAACTATAAGAGTCTTCATAAATAAGGAGGATTCATGTGGATTTATGCATTGTGTTGAAAAATTAAGGTGCTAAATTTAGATTTATCTCTGCATTAATGGTTTAATTTTGAGAAATATCTCAAATTATGCAATTTCCCCACAGGGATCAATAAAGTATAATTCATTCATTCATTCAAATTTTTAAAATAAATGTAGATTATATATTTTTCAAAAATTATCTGGTGACCCCCTGAAATGATCTCACGACCCCCACACTGGGAAGCACTGATCTAAAAGCATAAAAAAATTGATTTAATATATGCAAGAATTTAAAATATTTTGTCAACCTATACCTATAGGGTAAGAAACAGTCTGAATATCCAGCAATACCTTGTATTAAATCATGTCTATTGAGTTATTATTACATACGCCAAGGCAAGGTGTAGGTTATGTTTTCATAAGCATTGGTGTGTTTGTCTGTTAGCAACATGACTCAAAAAGAAATGAACAGTTTTTTCATTAAATTATGAGGAAATCTCAAAAATGAGATAAAGAACAATTTACGTCTCGATCCAAGAATTTTTCTAAACACTGGAACCAGATGGGTCTTTATGACATACTGACAATGTGGGCATTAAAAAAAATGATAAAGATGGAATTTACAATGGCATTTTTTTCCCCTTTTGAACTTTTTATCATTCAGAAATAGTCAAAGCTTCAATAAATAGATAATTAGTTAATTGGCATGCAGAAGTACTTTGTATTTCAAACTTTTGAAATACTAGCTTACAGCGTTCACTTATCAGGTAATAAAACAAAATTGAATCATTTTTTAAAAAAATCATTTAAACTACCAGGAGAATGCTATTAGTGTTTTTAAAACCAATGACTTAACAACCCTCAAAACAGCCAATAATTTTATGTTCAAACCTGGTTTCCCTATAAAACTTTGATGTATATTTCACAAAGACAGCACCTCTAGTCACATACAGTCCAATACTTGCCATTGCTTTAACACAAAGTAGAAAGATTCATACCTCTACATATTCTTCTTTGTGACTGTCAACATATTGCACTAGTTTCTGGTACTGGAAAGCATGGACAGCCGAAATGACCACCCAGATGAATGGTAGGACTTGAAGATTCATCTGTTGGAAGAAACATAATGTTAAACTGCAAGTTGCTGTATGAAAAGCTAATTATTGCCCTCCTTCACAACAGTAATCCAATCTGGAACTATAAGATATTAGATATGCTAACACAGGTTTAGATTCCTGCAGCGTTACACCAACTGTAACAAAAAAATGAAGCTTTGTTTTTAATTGTTTGCATTTTCTCTCATTTATCGTCCCGTCCTTTTTCAGAAAAATATCTCAGCTCAACTAAAACCACACATTTAGTCTTACCTTCTCTTAGATAGAAGTGTGTGAAAGAGTCTCTTCTGTCAGGCAAACTGTGTACACTGTGTTGTTGGCTGCGTGTTTATATGTCCCCCTCTCCATCACATTCCTACTGGGCTCCAGGGTCAGAGTGTCAAACATTTCCTGACACAGTGCCAAGACAGCTGAAAAATTAAACTTTTCTTGCTGACAGATACAAGATTTAAACCCTAATCTATTGATCTTGCTCCAAGAATTTGCAGTGGAGAGGGATTTGTTCAACCAAACTAGTTATACCAAGCTGTTTTTCTTGTTCCATATTAAGCAGGAGTCCCAATCCGCTAAACATAATGTTGAAAAACTCAGATTATTATGCTAAAACTGTTTTGACTGAAATCACTTAATCCCATCACGTCTTCATGTTAATCGGATAAATTGTACTGAGTTTGTCCATCCTGTTTCTACATTTGCTCCCGGCTGGGAGACATAACCAGAGCTGACACATGCATCAAGTATGCATGTAATGTTTCACTGAGAGGGAGACTGGAGAATTAAAGTCCATCCATCCATCAATCCATTTTCTGTACAGCTTAATCCAATTCAGGGTTGCAGGGTAGCTGGAGCCTATCCTAGCAATTAACAGGCAAGAAGCAGGGTACACCCTGGACAGGTCGCCAGTCCATCGCAGGAGAATTAAAGTCACTAGACAAAAATATTGTGTCTTTTTGATACACCTGATTCTATAATAGTCTGATTACAAATTAAGGTAAAATACACATTTAAGTTTTTTAATTAGCTAACTGAAATATAAAATTTACCGGTGGTACCAACCTGGGATCCAGAACCCCCTAAGTGGAGTGGTGTGTCTAAAAAATTTTTGGGGTGGGGGGGAAGCAGGCAGGCACATCCCGGGGCTGGCACATGTGAATGAGAGAACAAGACACAAAGGACTGCTATATGCATTTGAGAAATATATTTCCAAACATCATTTGTCTGCGTTGTGATGTTAATGAAGACAACATTAAAATCGAGGCGAAGGCTCACCGCTTATATTGCAAGACTCCTTAGCCACCCCACGTTATCCACTGTGTTATCCACACAGGGATAACAGCTACTGGATTGAGAAACTCTGTTTACCTCTGTTAAAACATTAGTAACTTTTAATTAATAGTCTACTACTGAAGATAACAACTGTGTGCGATAGTTGCCGTTAGCATCTTACCTTTGAACAAATAGTTTTTCGTCAACTGTAAAGGACTCAGCTGCGAGTGAGTTCTTTCACACCATTTAATCCATATGCTACACCTTTCCAGATGTGTTTTCGGTTTAGTGAAGGAGAAAAACACAACATCACCGAAACGTTCTGAATATCTTTCATCAGACTTGCAAGTCCTGTTCACGTACTGCTTCAGCATTTTGCTTAGGAGGGGAATGTTTGCCAGGCGCTCTGCTCTTAGTTACTGTTGGTAACGTACGATTGGTCAGTGGCGATTTTAGGGCGGGATTGGAGAAAGGTCAATTAGGGCTGGGCGGTATAGAAAACAAAGCATATTGATAAATATCATATTGATCTATATTGATAATTATTGATAGTAGTAAAAATAATTTTAAATATATATTTCAAGTGCAGCCCTGGCCATTTTATACTATTGTGTAATGACCTACTTTTAATAAAGAACACATCCACTAAATTAGAATCAAAACCTATATTCTCCCACCTGTTTTTTTTACCAGAACTTAAAGTTGGAATGGATGGAAACTAAGGATGTCAGTTTTATCAATATTTAATTGAAAAATTATTTCAGTCACAGGAAATAAGCCTGGTGAGTCTCTCCTGGATTCATAGTTCAATAACCTTAAACTAAACACTACAAAAACAAAAGAGATCGTCATCGACTTCAGGAGGAACAAGTCTGAACCGCCCCCCCTCTACATCAACAGCGAGTGTGTGGAGAGGGTCCACACATTCAGATTCCTGGGAGTCCAGATCTCCGATGACCTCTCCTGGACACAGAACACCACAGCAGTGATAAAGAAGGCTCAGCAGCGTCTACACTTCCTGAGGGTCCTCAGGAAATACAACCTAGACAAGAAGCTGCTGCTGGCCTTCTACCACTCGTCCATCGAGAGCCTGCTGACGTACTGCGTCTCCACCTGGTACAGCAGCTGTACTGAAGGAGACAGAGTGAGGCTTCAGAGGACAGTTAAAGCAGCACAGAGGATCATTGGCTGCCCTCTCCCCTCCCTGTCAGACATTTACACCACCCGGTGCCTCAGCAGAGCTCAGAACATCATCAAGGACAGTACACACCCTGGTTCACAGCTCTTTGACCTGTTGCCCTCTGGCAGGCGCTACAGGTGCATTAAAGCAAAGACAAACAGACTCAAAAACAGTTTCTTCCCATCACCATGTTGAACTCACAGATATAACTACCTCTGCCATCAGCATCGTGGCCGTGTGTTACACCTGCAGCATCACAGAGGCTAATGTGCACTGACACGACACGCTGGCCTCCTTATCTATTACCTGCATATTGTGTATCTTGTATATTGTGAATAGTGTGTATTGTGTATATTTTATATTTTCTGTGTTTGCACTGGAAGGGGAAGCTCCCCAATCTCGTTGTACTCCGAGTATAATGACAATAAAGGGCATTCTATTCTATTCTATGGATCATGTCATGTATTACTGAAGGGAAAAACTCATCAGAGGACAGAACAGGACAAAATCTGAGGAGATGGTTGGTCTTCAATATTCTTCTGATTAAATTTGAAAACAAAGATTTATTCAGTGCTGCCTGTAATATAACAGTAAAACCTTTCTGAGGCTGCTGTGGCTGAGTTAAAGTGAATAATTATTTTTAGGATTACGTAGACGAGAATCTCATCTCTACGTGACACATCTGACTACGAAGCTCCGTCACTGAATGGGAGGGACTCACACTCAACATTTTTTTTCCATTTGTTTATTTATTAATTGGGAAATGATTGTGAAGCACTGCAAAATCATGACATGTTATTTCATGTATCATGTAGAGGAATTTATGCTGAATACAAACCAGTAACCCGTGAACCTCAGATCAGCCCAGACTCAGGCTCCTCCACTGAGGTTCACTCTCCAGTCTGCCACACATTCATATCACGTCTCTTTTAGCTGTCAAGTGAAAATGAAGCTGATGGAAGTTTCACATGCAGCTCTACCAAGTGGTGACTGTAAATAAATGAAGTTATGCGGTGTTCCTGCTGAACATTCAAAGCTCCAGTATTTTAGGTCTTGCGTCATGCTGCAGGAAATCACTGGGAGGGGAAATATGCCACACTTCAGGGAGTTTACCCAGCCATCACAGGAAATAAGAATGAGTTTTTAATGACTAGTTAAAGGAAGGTAAAACAAAAATGAAAAAATAAATAATTTGTATTAGAAGGAAGCATCCAGAAAGCAGTGGTAAGAAGCAGAAAACCTGGACCAATGATTTGGTTTGCTGCATCGATTTCACATTTCACACCTGGAGATTGTCCATTTCTCAAAGTCAGTAGTCCCATCCACAGATCTAACTCTAAACAGACAATAACCTCCTTATATTTAAGCTGGAAAGCCCTCAGATCTCTCTGAAATGAACACTGCTTCATCACAGACTCAGAAGCAACAGTAGCTCCATTTCCATCAGTTAGTTTCTAGATTTTAATTAAACAGACTGAGTGAGTTTTACATCTTTCCTCTGTAAGTGTGATCAGGAGAGATGTCAACATGATAACTAAACCAGTCAGAAACAGTCTTCATTTCCACTGAAGGTCACTGTTGGACAAAGTCAGCTGATCCGCTCCAACCAATCATAGACAGACGTGTTAACATCTAACGAAAAGTAGTTGCAGTGTCTCCAGGACAATGTTTAGACCTGATGAAACAACCAGAATCACAAGGTGATTCTGGTTGTTTCATCAGAGTGATGTCATCAGAGTGATGTCATCAGAGAGTACAGTACATTTTAATAACAGGACGGCTGCATTGTGGAGTTTAAAGGATCCAAAGAAAAGTGGGGTGTTGTATCATGGGAAATGAAGAGTCAGCTGGTTATAAAACTGTATTATGGACCGCCGCCCAGTCTGATTCTGACAGACCGCCAGTCTGATTCAGACGGACCGCCGGTCTGATTCAGAGGGACCGCCGGTCTGATTCAGAGGGACAGCCGGTCTGATTCAGACGGACCGCCGGTCTCAGTAGCAGTAACCTTGTTGTTTTCTTTAAAAAGTGTCAAAAACAGCTGCAAATTGCAAAAATATATCGCAACAGTTTTGTTGTGAAATCACTTTTGTTATCCTTCACGAAATTCATCCAATATCTACAGACTTCAGACCCGCTATAAAACCCCACAACAGATAAAATGAACATGTCCAACACGTCCCGGTGATGCCGTCAAAGCTCGTCATGGCGGAGTGGCTCCTGACTAGGCTGGATGAAGACGCCCTCCATGGTGCGCCACCAGTTGTGCTGGTTAGGGGAGCTCATGCCGTGGACCTCACGCTGTCCTCGGATGGGGTGGCCATACTGTTCGCCTGTGACACTCAGGAAGGCGTCGGTCCCCACGTGTTTGAAGCGAACAACCTCATCGCGCTCCCAGTGGACGCCGTCACACTGAACCGCCCACACATCCAGATCATCACCCTCACCGTTCTCTCCAAAAGCGCTGACCTCCTGAAGGAATCATTCAGATGTACTTTAAATAAATACATTATTACATTCAAACAGAGAATGATGAACTTCCTAAAGCTCTTTAAGCAAAGCTGAATCTCATAACATGAAATAACAAAGATAAAAACTTTATATATTTACATTTTTCTAAACAAAAAGCTGTACAAGAAGGGGTGAGGTGAGTTTGTCTGCAGTTGATTTCTGATTGTTTTAAAAAAATAATAGGGGGAGGGGGGTGCCCCCCTAATATGGCATTGGAAACACTGCACTGTAGATGGTGGGATCTTCAGACATTTTTCTGAAATTGTTCCACAATTTTTAGACCCAGTTTGTTTCAGATTGGCAAACCTGTCCATCTGAGAGACTCTACCTCTCTGAAATGCTCCTCATTTTACTGACCTGTTGCCAGTTAACGTAATTAGCTGCCAAATGCTCCTCCAGTTGTTTTTGATTTGTATCAATTACTTTTCAAGCTTTTCGTTGCCCCTGTTCCAACATTTTACAGATATGTTGCTGAAGATTTTCCTGGAAAAAAATTGCGACAAAACTGCTGATAGGAAAGGCTATCATGTTTTTAAAAAATAGACAAATAATAACCCTAATCGCTGGGATAGGCTCCAGCTTCCCCGTAACCCTGAACTGGAATGAGCAGTACAGAAAATGAATGAATGGATGGATAAATCCAGTGGAGGGAACTATTCCAGAAGGAGCACAATGTCATGATCCATTTCAGATTTGAAACATTTAGTTTCATTCAGGTCAGTTAAGACAGAACTATAAGTTAGTTTTTAAAATGTTTTTTTCTGCTTGTTAAGTCGAAAAAATAAATATAAACATTTTCATAAACCAGTAATCAGGCTGGATTTGAATGCTTATATTTCTGCTTTATATATGAAATGAGTCAGGAATCAGTAAGTAGTCTTACACACTACTGGTGCTGTTTCAGATCACGTCATCTCTGCTCCCTCTGAGCCTGAGACCTCCGCTCTGATCTAAATACTACCACAACTACAGAAAGAGTACTACAGTCTGACCTGGTTATTAGAGAGCGGGGAGCTGAAGTGGTGTGTGTGAAGGTTTCGACCGGTCTTCATGTGGGTAATCCGGATGGCCTGACCACACCTGACGGCTGACCCCCGCTGACATGGACGGTTGGGCTTCCCACGAATCTGCCAGTAGCTGTTGGCATCGTCTGCACTCTCCACTCCGGTTACAGACTGCTGTCCGCTGCCTAAACACACACACTCAAAAACATGAATGACAGCACGACTCAGCTTAAACTTAAACTTAGGAGCTAGAGTTTCTTTTGTAAAGTGATGAAAGCCGGCTCGCCAAAACTGAATGTTTCATGTAAAACAATGTCTGGCAGCAGATGAGCCAACAAACCAACATGGATCTGCACATTTCTGCTTATTTCTAACAAGATAAGAAACCTAAACCCCTCAAAAACTTCTTCCTTTCAGCAAGCGGCTGCTGCAGATGCAACATGTGCACTCGTTCTCGTTCTCTGTTTCTAACAACTAGCATGTTTTAACCCTGGTTAAGGATCAATCATTTAGGATCCCATGTGAATGAGGCATCATCACTTACAGAAAAGGTTGCTTAAAAGTACTGAACATATCATATTAAGATTGTTATATTAAAACATTTAAATGATTGAGCTGAAATATGTGTAGAAGTTCTGCTTTTTTGGGATCAAACTCCTCTTCTTCTCTGTTTGTCAGTGTATGAATGTCCTCCATAAACAACCAGATGATAGAATCTGGAAATATGACAAACAAACTTAGAACAACAAGTAAGGAAATCATGGTTTGGTGGATTATTTCTTCCCTTTAATAATCCCAGTTGGTTTTGTTGTAAACATGGTTGGAAAGCATGACTAATCATTTTTGCATTGAGGAAGAACTTAGAAGGTTAGTGCTTCTGTGGAGTGAGTAACACAGCTAAATGTGTGGGTAGTACACATCCCCTGTAATATTCTCCTGCTGGTGTTCATTCTGGTTCAGATTTATTTATCCCAGAGGGAAACTGGAACATTCAGGTGTGTGTCAGTCACAGAGGTATGACAGACACCTGATTGACTGACTGAATATAATGAGAATCTCCAGAATCTGGGACCTAACTCCATCCTCCAGGATCCAAACGCTCTCCCCATCAGATACAGGATCATCACAGACATCATCCAGGATCTGGAGTGGAGAATGGAAAGACCTGCTCAGAGTCCAGACCTCAACCCCACAGAACACAGGTGGGATCAGCTGGTTGTGAAGAATGAGATGCTATCCCAGAGGAAAATGGTATCGTTATTAAAGGGGAGAAAAATTTGATCAAACACCATAAGCTTATATGATTGTTATTCTTTCATTTATTCACAATCATTATATCACTCACCCACCTTTTCATTGCTGATCAGGCCTCATGAATGAGTTATTATAAAAAAGTGTTTGCTTTAAAACACTTTACTTTGTGTGATCACACTGCGTTTTAGTCTACATATAAAAACGAGATGACGTTTCAAGGAAACCTGCACAGATACCCCCCCCACACACACACACCTAACTGCAGAGGAAGTAGGAGGATGGCTGTTAACGAAATCGTTCACAATATAAATCTATCATATTAACAAATCAATAAGAAAAATGTCCGTTTTTTTAATTTCTCAATCTATTTATTGTTACTGAATCAGTATTCAACCAATCAAGTAATCAAGAACTCTTGTTAACAATGACAGCCTGAACATTTAATTCACCGGTTTCACAAATAAAAATCAAACCAGGCTGTTTTAGAGATGTTCGGGGCGCAGATGCTGCAGATGTTACCTGAGCCGTATTTGACATCATGGGAATGAAGGCGGACATTGTGTCTGGTGTTAAGCAGTTTGACCAGAGAGCCGCAGGTCACGTGATTCAGCTCCGACTCTCTCCCCTCACAGTTCGACCAGAGCAGCAGAAAAAGCAAAGACCTCAAAAACCGGCGGAAAACATCATCAAGCTCCATCTTTGTGTCTCTGGTGATCAGCAGACGAGCAGCCTCCACAATGAACAGCAGAGATAGACACTTCCTGACTTTACTTCTGGTTTCTACCAATCACAGCGTGACAAGTCCTAGAATCCGGAAGTGATTGTCGGCATATGATTTGTCAGCGTAAGGTGATGTGTTTCTGTTTGTATTGATGTATTGATTGGTATCATTATGTATTTTCATCAAATTGATAAGGATATCAAAACATTTTATTTATAAAAGAATTGGTTTTCAGCATAATGGCTCGGTCTATGAATTAAGAAAAAATAATCTTATTTCACACCTGGATGCGAGCTCGCTTGATCTTACGTCAACGTGCCGCCATATTGAACGTGGCAACTCTCTGGAGGACTGCACGGGGGAGGAGGGGGCCATAGAGCCCCCCCCCCCAAATTTTCCACAATGCAGTACCTTTACTTTATTGTACTTTTTCATCGATACCGATATATTTAGGTGCTTAAAGAAAATCACATGATTGTACAGCGTGCATTGATATTTTTTATTGCAAGGGTAACATGAAACATGAATAAAACTCATGGACATATATATTTGAAAGAAACGTAGGCCTATATAAAACATATCCACATAATTTTAAAAGAATGATAAAATAATTAGACAACAAATGAATATAAGATTATTTCAATTTCTTAAATTCAATAGCTAATGGGATAGGCTTTGATACAGAGCAACTAACATATAAAACATCATCTCAGAAGTGAAAACACATTGCATGTAACAGTGGTATCTCATTATTCAAAAGTCACAGGAGATCACTGGAAAGAGCCAAGGAGGAGGCTTATGTAAACTGTATAATTCCTGCAAAAAAGATGGTCATATACCCAAATAACAAACCCCGGGTCACTAAAGAACTTCTGGAAAACATCTTTTATTATAACAGTTTGTAAAACTAGTAGCTCAAGGGAACAGCATAAATTCAGGCCTGCTGCCTAAGGCCTCTTGTCATGAAAAACGTAGAAAGATCATTTGTAATGAGATTACTGCCAGCAAATAAGATCCTTTATAGTTTGCTGAGGTAAAAGTGTGTGATGGAGCCATTTCTAAGTATCTATATATCGGTATTTGTTTGGGCACCAGGTGGCAGCACTGTATGGCCTTTTACACAGCATGGATGGTGCTAAGATTTTTATTTTGGACGGAGTGCACAAGCATCTTGAAACTCCCATGTCCCAAACTACACTTTTATTTGCTGATTTTTCTCCAGCAAGACGCAGCTTCACATATTAATCCAGTGACTTTAACCTTCCAAGTCAGATTTTATTAACACATCAAGGACGTCATCTTGTCAAATTCTCAGATGACACCAACCTGTTAACACTGCTTCATGGGGCAGAAGAGGGTGGGTCATGGTGGGGTTTTTTAAGCATTTGTTCAGTGGTGTGACAGTAATTATCTGGTCCTAAATGTTAGAGATGTTAGAGATTGTGGATTCCTACAAATACCTGAGAACTGTTTCACTCAAATCTAAAATTAACACAGAGGTAACTGTACCGCTTAATCCATGCAGGGTCGTGGGTGGGCTGGAGCCTATCCCAGCAAGTATCAGGCAAGAGGCAGGGTACACCCTGAACAGGTCGCCAGTCTGTCGCAGGGCCTGATCACATTACATCATGAACAAAACAACAAAAAACTATCCTCAGGAGCATAATGACAATAACAAATTAAATAAGAGAACATCTCTCAACACCTCACTTGCTTACATTTCATGTACATACTGTAAGCTTCATATGCAAAACAAACATTTATATTCCAAACGTAACCGTCTTAAATCTCATCAGCTTCAGATTACTAGCAAGCTTGGTTAGAACGTTGGTTGGACAGTACTCCAAGTTGACACGATCCTCATTTAAAGGTAAGGTTGGAGATTCTGGAAAAATGGTTCAAGCAAGCTACAAAATTACACACTTCAAAAGTCCAAACCCCTTTCTTCAGACTTTCCCTCGAAGCCACGCCTCTAGAGCACAGGAACATGCAAGGGGGGAGGGACAAATGGCAGTTGAGTTTGATTGACATATCACCATCCAATCTTTTTAAAACGGGCGGGTTAAAATGATTGGATGGTGTTTTTTCAGTCCTGTCTGTTCCACAGGTGACTAAAAGCTTTTATTTTTGTCTTAGAGCATTAAATTCATTGGCTGCAATCAAGGTGTCGAGGAGTAAAAAATGCTGCTGGAAAACATCTCCTACCCTACCTTTAACAGAAACCTAAAAAATGGTATTTAATATCCACATGCTTACATTGTTGTCTTTGTACAGGGTTTTTGGCTAAGGCTAAAGCACCTAATACGCATTGCGTTTGTAGTGTTGACCATCAAACAATTTTAACTGCACTCTTACACAGTCGCAGCTTGGACTTCAGCATTTTTTTGACATTATCATTGCTAGCAGCAATAATCATATCATCTACCCATGACAATATGAACTCTTTCTAACGTTGCTGTAAACACAATGAGCTGGATTTTGAAAAAAACTACCTCTCACACAGTCATGCAACATTTTGTTCCAATCGTGCCGCGAGTTGCGACTGTTTTAGTCCATACAGGGATTTCTTCAGTTCACACACCAGTTTACCATTTCCTTTAAATTCAACTTCATAACCCTCAGGCTGTTTGATGGAAATCTCACACTTGATTAGAGCAAATAGGCTGTTTTCATGTCCATCTGGTGAACATCAGATCGTCCTGTTCCCCTTTCTGTGTGAACACCCTAATGCTGGTCATACTGGTTGTAGGATAAAGATTAATCTGATTTTAAAAAAACGTAGTAGTGGAACAAGAAAATTTTATCAACTATTTATTGGGAAATTTGCAAAGGAGAACACACTACAAACCCTGTACTGTTAACCGGAAAGTTCTTTCTATGCAAATCATTTGAGTAAATTAGTGAGTTTGGTTGCAATACTTGAACAGTAAGTTCATGAAGATTGTATGAGACATTTGTTGTCTGTACTCATTTTTCAAAGGTAAACAAACCTCAGACGACAGAGCTGCCCTGTTGTGATTGGTTCAAAATTCAAAACAAATCTGTTTATCCGTTGCACGATACAGAGAAAAGCGCACCATTTTCTTATTTTCACAGAGCAATTTAAGGCCTTTGCACTTTGCTCCTAGGACAGTAGATTTGCATCTACCTGCATTTTTCAGTTTTTCACAAGTTTGGACCGTTTAAAGGACATTTGGCTGCATTAAGGAGGATACTATTTTCTGCCTGAACGGGATGAGTCGTTTTTGTTATTCAAGTTCTTAGAAACTGCTGGAACTTTCCTAGTTGGAAATGTGTTTGAGGTTGACTTAGGTGAGTAATAATGAGCATTTGACCACTGCAGCATGTAATCGATGGAACATGATGGAGCTCTCCAAGAGAAGGACGGGTCAGATGGCAAGCAAGTAGCTCACTCACTGCAACAGACAACAGAAGGCTAATATATCTGTTTCTGCTTGTAATAATATGTGTTTAGTTCATCCACATTACAAAAGCTAATCCTGTCACCTATCCTTGAGGTATTTCTGTATTAGGACAAATAAACTATAGATATATTTATTTGTTCTACATTTATATATGTGTTATATCTCTTTGCAGACACTGAGCCAACAGCCTTCAGATGCCATGTCCTGAGAGGACCTCCTGACTTTTTCTGGGGATGATGCAAAGCAGTTCGGTGAGTAACAACTTTTGATTAGTCTTAACAACAGATTTGCTACTCTCCTATGTTTGGTTTACTTGGGATTAGGCCACTTAAACTCTGGCAAAAACAAAAGCAAACAAAAAACTGTGTATCTGTCCGGCCAGTAGTACACCTGAAGAGAGATGAACTATTCCCCTATTTATGGCCTTCTGTCACAACATGGGCTCTACGCCACAATGAACACACAAAAATGTCTCTTACTACTAGGTTACAGAACATTACATAGAATTAAACCAAAGTGAAATATAAAAATCATAATATTAATAAGACCATACAGTTCATACATATAAATGGCTGTTAACCTGAAGATTGTTTTGTGTCTTGTTTCTTGTATCATGTCTTAATGAGGGGGTGTTGTTGTATTTTTATTGTATTCAACTGTATTTGTTTAAAGGTTATGTTGGAATATTTTTTAATTATTTTGTTATGTTTGAAGTATCTGGACCCCGGCAAGAGTAGTCTTTACTATGGTGAAGACTAATGGGGATCCATAATAAACTAAACTAAACCCCAACTAAACCCTTCAAGAGTGGGATCATCCCAGAAGCCAGCCTTGTAATGGACCACTCACCTATCTACCTAAAGAAATGCGCGTTTTGTTCGGCTTTACCTACAAACTCCATTTGCAGTACCCAAAGTGCTTGAAAAATACTATTTTCTTCATTTGGCATGCAATGCTAAATTCAGGTTCAAAAGCTGAAGCGTTAGCTTGCAGTGTGGAACGTATTTATGGTCATGTCTTCCTGTCCGTGTCTGGATTATTGCACATTTTCATGACATTGATTGGAGCAAATATTCCTGCAGTTGCTCATTTGAGATTCTTCTTGTACTAGATGTGTCGTCGCTTTTGCATCTGATATTTCACACAGAACATTATCAACACATATTCATCACTTTGTTGTCAATAAAATACATAAAACTTACTTCATTATGTGGTCATTGACAAAATAATTTATTTCTTGTCAACCATTTTATTTAACGTTTTTAATAAAACTATAATTTTAGGTGTAATGGACACATTATATTAAGTTTTGACTACTTTTAAGAAGGCTTCACATGTCTTTTTTTGTTGTTGATTATTTAAACAATTTAAGTTTATATAACTTAAAATGTTTGATTCTGACTATTGTTGACTATACTTTAACAAATTAATTTTCTCTACTTTCTATTAATTAAACCATTTTAGGCAATCACTTGACACCTAGCCCCCCTTCTTTTACACGTCTACATATGAATTCTTACAGCTGTGTCCACTTTGTCCAGCAGATGGCACTTAAAGACCAACAAGTGTTCATCTCTATCAGCAGTGCAATGACTTTACCTGCAAACTTTT
This sequence comes from Atherinosoma microstoma, assembly GCA_037177055.1. Classification (NCBI taxonomy): domain Eukaryota; kingdom Metazoa; phylum Chordata; class Actinopteri; order Atheriniformes; family Atherinidae; genus Atherinosoma; species Atherinosoma microstoma. The sequence goes on from JBBBVU010000012.1 coordinate 30,605,905, forward strand.
TTTGAAAGTTTCAGAGCCTATAATTATTTACAGTATTTCAAGTTCAGTTTATTAATGTTCAGTCAAATTTATGTCTTTCAAATAACAGGGAAGACAATATTTAAAGAAAAAAAAGGATAATTGAATTGCAGACAGACATTTCATGTTGCAACAGATGAGCCATGAAAAAGAAGGAGATCTATTTAAGACTGTATATTTCACCTAATCTTACTTTCTGTTAAAGCAGCACATTTGCCAGGTACATTGTAGTGGATTATGACCAGTGGCGGATCTAGACAATTTTACATGGGGTGGCAAAGGAGGTACAGGGTAGCAGGTCTAGACAGGGTGGCATAAAATGCACAATGTAAACTCAGTGGTCCTGGCTTGTTTTACGCCCTCGGCAAACACCCCCCTGATGTAATTCGCAACCTGCTTCTGCATAAATGAGCTGTTTCTTTTACATGATGTTGCAACGGGAAAAATCAGAACAGTTGAATTAGTATATTTATAAGAAATATGCTAATTAAAAGTAGCCTAAGTATATAGCTATATAAAACCAAAACTTTATTGAAATACAATTAATTTGGAAGCAGTTTGGGATATTAAGCAAGGGCCTGCCGGGCCTGCCGCCTGAGATCCCCCACCCCCCTCCACCTTACCCTTCTTCCAACACCCTGCTGCTGACTGTAAAGCAACTTTCTCAGCAGCATCAACAAGGTGATTGTAAGAAGTTAAGGTGATTAGGTGACTTCTCCTCACATATAAAGCTCTCCACAACCAAGCTCCAGTGTACATCAAAGATTTCATAGTTCCTTATGTTCCCAA
>JBBBVU010000012.1:30606811-30629803 GCA_037177055.1 Atherinosoma microstoma
TGTATGTATGTATGTATGTATGTATGTATGTATGTATGTATGTATGTATGTATGTGTATGTATGTGTGTATGTATGTATGTGTGTATGTGTGTATGTATGTATGTATTTATGTATTTATGTATGTATGTATATATGTATGTATGTATGTACATGTGCATGTATATATTTATGCATGTATGTATGTATGTATGTATGTATGTATGTATGTATGTATGTATGTTTGTATATATGTATGTATGAATGTATGTATATGTGCATGTATATATTTATGCATGTATGTATGTATGTATGTATGTATGTATATATATACTGTATATATATAGTCGAAATTGTGTGCATGTTTATTTCAAAGTCAATTGAAAAGATGTCTTTGATTTATTAAAACATTTATTTGAACATCATAACAAAATACAAAATCAAACAGTAGAAATAAAGATAAAAAACCAATAAAAGACAACGCAAATTTTCAAAAGTTATGAGTGAAAGTATAAGCTTATCTGATTCCACCATGTAACTTATCATTCATTTTAATCACAATCATTAATATTTCAATTCATTTCTTCTGAAACGATACATTTTTGTGTCAGAACTCAACTTACAATTACTGTTATAATAGTGATATCAATATAGAAATAATCATTACTAAGTTCATATCATGTATAAGCTTACAATAATTAATTCCACCAATAGTTATGCAGTATTAACAGTAACATTAACACTGTATGTATATGCAGTATTTGCGTCAGCTTCTTCCACAGTTTTACCCCAGAGAAACAAACATTTTAAGGTGGTGTTCTTATAATTACATACATACAAACATGCATATATGTACACATACATATACATACACATAAACATGTAAATATCCACATACATACATATATAAATACACATACATACAAATATACATACAGATATACATATATGAATACACATATATATGTATGTGTTCTTATAATTACCAAATCTCTTGGTTTTTCTTGTATCATTAATTCAAAAATGTAACATAATTTCCATATATGTATATTTTAAAATATTCGACCCATTCTGATTCCTAGGGGACACCACAAGCAATATCCAAACACATGGTGTTATCTTCAGAATGAAAAAAAACAAACATGAAATTCTTGATTGCTTTTAGTAGGAGTGTAAAGAAACTGGATCTTGTAAATCGGTAAACTTCTTTTTTATGCACCAGTGATTTGATAATCACGGTTGATGATCAGAAAACCTTCCTTCCACTGCTGCTGCTCATCTTCAACATCTTTGACATCCTGATGACACACAGACACAAAAATCTGGTTAATTTTGATAAAAGATTAAACACAAAGATGGTACACTGAGTTTTCCTCCTCATGACAGATAAGACACAACCTGGATGATAATTTCAAGCCGAAATGCCCTGGTGTTTTAATGATATAACATGTGAAAAACAATCCACACCGATTCCCCCAAACATTGGGATTCTGTGTTAAATGTAAAAAACACAGTTGTCACTGAAGGCAAGGCAAGTTTATTTGTATAGCACATTTCATGTACAATTCAAGGTGCTTTACATCAAACATTGGTGTAGTCCAGGGTATACGCAGATCTACGGAGTATATTCACTTATTTTTCCATCAGCATTGGGTATACCCACTTCTAAACCCCTGTGATGAACACATTATTATCCTTTTTCTCTCAAGCATTGTACAGCCATGACCCAGCCTACTCTGCCTCTAACTGGCTCGTACTCACTGTCTTTACTGGTTAAATTGGTTAACCTTAAATTATGCATGAGGACTGATGAGATAATCAAAGGCAGAGTTGGGCGAATGTCCTCACAAACGTACATTAACTAGCTTTGTTGTAGCTAATAATTAATAAACATGAAATTTTGTGACCTTTGGAATCGCGTTTCAGAAATAAAGCGACAAAATGAGCATATACTACAGATGGATTTTTGGGGTAAACTAAGTAGAGTTATCCTACATGTCACTGTTTCTAAAACAATGTTTTTCTGGGTTACTTTTCTTTAAATTGGGCAAGAAATTGCGTATACCCAATTCTCAAGGGTATACTCTATTCTCAATATATATATATATATATATATATATATACAAAATATGAGAAATTAATATTTGTTGAGCAATCCTTTGAGGCAATCACTGGAATCAGGTGTTTTCTGTAACTCTCCATCAGACTTCTACACCTGTTAACAAGTATTCTGCCCCACTGCTCATCAGCAAAGTGCTCTCATTGGTCCAGGACAATTTTGTTTGTTTTTTTAAAATAGTTTTTTCAACTCAATTAAATAAAACGCCAGTGTCATATTTCATTAAATAATAATTTAGCAGTCAGCAATAATTTTTCAGTCTCCAGTTATTTGAATTTTACTAAGAATCTTCCCTTTAATTGAATAATTTTGCAGACATGTGTATAGTATAGTATAGTATAGTATAGTACAGTGTAGTATAGTATAGTATGGCATAGTATGGTATGGTACATTTTTGGGGCGGCTGTAGCTCGGGTGGATAGAGCTGTCGTCTACTAATCAGGTTGGCGGTTCGATTCCCCCTGACTACATGTCGAAGTGTCCTTGGGCAAGACATACACCGATGTGCCTATCGGGTGTATGAATGCTTACACTAAGCACCAAGTATGATGCAATATAGGTGCTGTATGAATGTGTTGTGTGAATGGGTGAATGAACATGTAGTGTCAAAGCGTTTTGAGTGGTCACTTGACTAGAAAAGCGCTATACAAGTACAGTCCATTTACCATTTACTATAGTAAAGTTGATCAAATAAATGAGCTATGGGGTTATCTGAGAAGACTAATAGTGATGCGCAGATTGATACTGAAATATCAATTCCTCCCATACAAACTATTTATATCCTCAAACTGATTCTTCTGAGGATATAAATATCAGATATAACAGACGTGTAACACTGTTGCTGAATTTAGGAAAGTAATTTCCATTTTTCTGCCAGGTTTAAGTTTTTGTGTTGATAATTAGGAGTTCCCTGCAATCTTAAAACTAAGGCTGCCCATTTTGTTCAAATGTGGAGTAATAAATATGGCTTCGCCCTAACCCATTGCAGGGTCCTATTGTAAAGAACCACATGTTCACCCCCTCACTAGGTAATAATACATTTGATGACTGGTATGAAAAGGGTCTTAACATATTTATTGACTTCTATTTCTATATTCTCCATATTTGCCCAACTCAAAGAGAAAATTTGGGCTCACCAACTCAAATCTTTTTAAATATTTGCAAGTTTGAAATTTTGTCAAACACAATTACATAAACTTCCCAAGGGCTCCAACACAAATTCCTATTGATTCAATATTCCTGAATAATCCAACCGTGAAAGGGGGGATTTCAATCCTGTTTAATAAATTGTTCCAATTTATTGGTCCCAATACCATTACAGCACTTGAGACAAGCATGGGAAGATGAACTTGGCACAGATATCTCAGAGGAACAATGGAAAAAGCAGACCTTTACTTACACCCATTCAGCCTCAATCTGTGTCAGGCATGGCTTAATACAATGTAAGGTAATACATAGGCTCTACTGGTCTAAACTCAAACTAAGCAAAGTGTTTCTGGATGTGGATCCTATGCGCATACGATGCAATCAGAATTATTTAAACGAATATTCTTGACAGAGACACCTTCCCATAAATCTGGGCTTCTCTTACCTCTGATCACTCAAACTTAATGTCAGATAGTGGATGTCAAAGCACTGCCTTGGCTCAGCTATGATAAGATAAGAACACAGAAAGTAGTACAGATTCATCTCTGTGCTGCCAGCTCAGTCCACAAAAACCTGCAGACTCCACACTAAGGCCCTGATTTACTAATATCCCAAATAGCGAGCGCATAATTGCGTGTGGAGAAAATAACTTGTGCCTGTCGTGTTTGCATGATATGCGGGTGATCAACTAAGATTGATTGTGCAATAGATAACAGGCGCAAACAGCCTTAACAGATATTCCCTTAACAGATAAAAAGATAAAATTGGAGAAATATACCAGTGACCCCCCCCAGGTTCTTAGTAGGGTTGAGGTCAGGGAAGGATGGTGGTCCCACCAAGAGTTTTTCTCCCTTTATACCCATAGCAGCCAAAGATTCTGCTGGTATATCTGCGCCATGTGATATAGCATTGTCTTTACTGCAGGATGAACACTTCTTCCTTTTATACACCGGCAGGAATTGTTCAGTTAGAAACTGGATGAATTTAGCAGAGACCACCCATAAGGATCCTACCATCTCACCACTATTATTCCAGCCCAAAACATTACTTCACCTCCACCTGCTGACGTGGCAGCCTTGTTGGGACATAGTTGCCATCCACCAACCATCCAGAACTCCATCCATCTGGCTCATCCGGTGTAGCATGGCATTCAACAATGAAGAAAACTGGTTCAAAATGAGTCTTCGTGTATTTCTGAGCCACTGCAAACATTTCTCTGTGGGATCATTGGTTAAGGGAGGTCCAGATACAGCTTCATGTACAATTGCTGCCTCTGGAGGATGCTGATGGAGATGTTCACTAGCAGTTTCAGATGCTTCTCATCAGTGGCTTTTTAACAAGTGATCTTTGAACACAATGCATTTTCCTGATGGAAACTTCCTTCATCTGCCTTCATCTGAACCAGCGTGTTTATTCTCTGAATCACACACTCATGTTTTTAATAGTACGATTATCTCACTGAAGTTTTCATGAAATATCCAATGTTTCAATTCCTTTATGGAAATCTTTTCATCTGCAGGAAGATCCTTCTTTTTCCCCCAGAAACTGGGATTGTCTTAATAACGTGGAACAACCTCCTTTAGTAGTTTCCTTTTAATGAAGTTCACTTGGAAATTAAAGATCAAACCTGTCTGAGGCTGTTATCAGTGATCTAAATAGATGGAGAAACAACACAAACAGGAAAACTAACACCCAGATATTTCAGAACCAGGATTCCTGCATGCAGAATCATCTGGATTCAATGGAATATTCTTACAACAACCAAAGCCACATCTTCAGAGGTCAACCAGTCCATACATTAAACTCTTATATTACTGAACAAGTTTTTTTTCATTGTCATGGAGAAACAGACAAACACAGGAGGAGAAACACCTACAAACATCTCTCATGCTCATTGTTTTAGATTGTGATTATTACTGAAAGTCAGATGAAGGACACAGTGAAAGTGCACGGAGTGTTTTATGGTTCCACCATAAAGTAGGTATATAAACCTGAGACAGACTGAAGGTGGACTCACTGAAGAGCAGCAGGACGGTAAGACGACTTCTGTTCAACTCGTTTCCTTTGACCCAAACATGACTGAGCCGGACAGTCATCCTAATGTTGATCTATTATGTTAATCTCTCTTGTTAAGTTTATAAAAAGTTAAATATTTAGCTCTAAGATTTATTCAATTTTTTATAGATTTATTCAATGATCTTAAATAAGTCAGTTGTAGTTATGTATGATAAAATCTGTCGACTGTTATAATATGCAAATGTGAGTCTGTGGTACTATAAGTTTTGAGGTTGGTGTCTTCTGTTTCATGTTGTGACAGAGCTAAAACTGTATAGTGTGTTAAACGTACTAATACCCCATCTCCAGCACTGACATTGTCCCAAAGCTTTTTCACTCATTTTGCAGATGACTGAAGGTTAAATGATCCTCATCTGTGTAAAAGGATTAAAGTTATCAGGAAATCTTTAAAAACACCTCTAATGTTGAGTTTAACAGTTTGCGTTTCATCTCCAGATGAAGCTGTCAGTGTTGTTGGTGCTGGCCCTGCTGGCCCTGTCCTCAGCCAGCCTGCAGGAAATCATAAAGAAGAGCGTTCAGCATAAAAAAGGTAAACTTGTTTAAGTTAATTATGATAGCCGGATAGCTGGAATCGCAAAAAGTTTCTGTCATGAAGCAGCTCTTTTTGTCTCCTCTGTATGCAGTTTCCTTACTGAACCCAGAGCTGGAGGACCAGGTACCAGAACCGACAGGTAACAACATCATTTTGGGCCCCCTGACTCCAGCTGACCTGGAGCAGCAGCAGGATCTGCCTTCGTCCTTCCTCTTCGGTGACAATGTGAACCTGGAATGGCTGACCTGGGACGGCTCCCTGCCCAACGGAGCTGTTTCCATCTACAATGGCTATACTGAGCGCACCGACTATGTCTGTAAATACAAGTGTGAAGCTGGCTTCTACAACCCAAGCCTGGGCCCTTACTGCCGCTATCCGTATGGAGACCGGGAGTATTATGCTCCTGAATTCGAGATCCTGACCAACAAAGACAACTTTGAGTTCCTAGAATGGAAAGAAGGGTCATACGGTTCAGTGCCTCAGCATTCAGTCCGGTCCTGCACTAGCACTAGTATCTACGTTGGAAAGAACAAGTATGGTCTGGGGAAGGTTGTTCCTCAGTTTGAGGCTTTCTTCCTGCCATGGGAAGGTGATGAGTACTGGTATAAGAAATACCAAGTCTTGACCATCAACAGGGACGCCTACACCCAGCACATTACTGACGTCAAGTATGCCATTGATGAGGTTGCCATCTTTCAGTATCCTCCTGAGACCATGCGCATCTCAGGAGTCACCAACAACGAGTGCCAGGCCATTGTGAAGACAGTTACCATCTCCAAGACTTCAGAGGTGGAGACAACCTGGAACATCGGCCGAGCTACCATGCTGGGCATCACAGGAAGCATCACGGCCAAGATCCCTCTCATCGGCTCTGGAGGCATCGAGCTGACTGGTGAGAAAACGCTGCAGTTCTCCAGAGGAACGACGGTGGTGGAGTCGATCAGCCACTCCGTGTCTGTGGAGCTCACAGTCCCACCAAACCACTCCTGCAGGGTCCGTATGGAGGGACGCAAGCTCAAGGCTGACATCCCCTACACGGCAAGGCTCAGTAGAACATACCGGAATGGAGAGACCCAGTGGACATCCATTTCTGGGACGTACGATGGCGTTCAGATTGGGGAAGTTCGGGCTGTGGTGGACCGCTGTGAACCTGTAGCTGATGCCAAACCCTGCCCCTGAAAGACTGAAGAAGACACACCAAATGACATCTGAAACGTTTGTGGTCATGAAAATAAATGATGTGTCACAATAAAAAGAAAATATCCAAAATATTCTGTGTGTTTTCGTGTCTGAAAAGAAGCTGTAAATACAGTTGGAATCAAATTTCTAAGTATTTTATCTTCAATTTAACTTTTTATGTCACATTATAAAGATTTTACTCATCACATATTGTTCATCAACTGCCTTTAAACATCACATGTTCAGTGGATTTTTTCCCTCTTTATTTTTCTGTAAATTTGACACACAATTTACTCGCATTTAACTTAGTAGTGGTTATGTTTTCTAGAAAAAAATTATCTTTACTATTGACACTATGAAAAATGAAAACATTTAACACATTTGATACAATTTAAAGAAAATCCAATGAAATAGTGGGCTTAGCAGAACCACTAGTCATTACATTTGACTGTAATTATATATAAATATTTGATTTAATGGGGTGTCATTTCTCATTTCATGCAAATATATATCTATACACACAAATCAGTCTCATCATTAACACCTCTGACAGGTAAAGTGAGTAACATTAACTATGCAATGATCTGCTGCAGGAACCTGCATCCTGCCTTTGACACACCAGTTAACAAAATATGTTTCTGACCAGTTACAACCCCACCTGACAACAGTACTCTTCAACAGTATTCCCTCAGTAGTACAGCTGTAGGCTTTAGATTAGGAAGGGCTTACACAGCAGAAACAATCTGAGATGTTCACCTTCAAACGCTGGTATAAATTTGAAGGGATCTGTGGAAGCAAACCCACCCAAAAAGACCCCATCCAACAACTTAAAGGGTCTAAATAATGCATTATAACTTCCTAGCCTCTTTGTCTGCTATCTGATGAGTCAGAGGTCTGGTTGCTTTTGGAAATTAGAGGCAGCTGGGCTGAAGACCTATCTTAGCATGCTAACACATGAACTTAGAATGGTAAAACATCCTTCATGCTGAAATCAACCCTGACCCCGGGAATGAGGTCACAATGTGCACTTGTTGGAAAGCAGACAAGCAGTTAGATTGATTCATTCAGCAGCATCTGATAACAAAACATTATTCTCTGTTTTGTACATACTGACACTGAGGCCAGATACCCACAGCTATAAACTGGATGTTTTACCTTCCATGTATGGGGCAGCCTTGCTTGGAGTTTATGGTAAGGAGCTTGTAAGATTCCTTTCACTCTCTAGTCTCAAATTGTCTTGAACCATGGAAATGAGATGGGAATATACGACCCAACTGCAGGACTATAAGGTGATAGAGTAAAAGGATGTAGGAGCTAGGATTTTATTATAAAACAGAATGAATGCAGGATGTTCCAGAGCCATACTAACTAACAGAAAGGCATGGCTGACTGAAAACCAGGGACAATAAGAAGCAACAAACATGACAGACAGAAAGTTGGCAGAGGACAAAGGAAACTAGTCAGAAGACATACTGAGCCACTAACAGTAAATGAGGAGCAGATGGTAATCAGAAACCAAGGGTCAGGTGAGTAGGAAGTAAACTGACCTGAATACACAAGGGGATAAACTTGACAGCTAAACCAAAACCCAGAGACCATGACAGAAATCTCACCTTTCAAGCTCAAGTAGAATGCAGAATTAACTTATAGTATTTAGATCTGGCTGACTTGGAGCACTGGATAGCTAAACTGGTTGAGTAAGCAGGGAGGCTGAAGAACCAGCTGGCCTTAAGCCCTATTCTGACTGGATTATTTTTACCTAGGGACAATATGTAATAGATTAAAGGTAGGGTAGGAGATGTTTTCCAGGAGCATTTTTTACTATATTGCTTAAAATCCCCTTCACACCCCGATTGCAGCGATTGATTAAATGCTCTAACTCAAAAATAAAATTTTTAGTCACCTGTGAACGGACAGAACAGAAAAAACACCATCCAATCATTTTAACCGGCCCGTTCTAAACAATTGGATGGTGATATGTCAATCAAACTCAACTGCCATTTGTCCCTCCCCCTCCCTGTGTTCCTTTAAGACACATGGAGTTCCTGTGCTCTGGAGGTGTGGCTTCAAGGAAAAGTCTGAAGAAAGGGGTTGGACTTTTGAATTGAGTATTTTCGAAATGTAACTTTCTCGAACCATTTTTCCAGAATCTCTTATCCTACCTTTAATTACACCCCTACGTCAGTTTTTTTTGTGGCGCATTCGCACGGGATGGCCGAAGTCTGAAAATTAACCAAAATTTATAGACATCGTCAGACGTGTACAGACATGGAAAAGTTATCAAACAAAGAGAAAGCACATGACATGCAGGTCGGATTGGCCAAAAAAGCTTCTGCTGGTTTATTTTCACTTTAAATGCCCGTAAGTGCAGCAACTATTACGCGACTGCGTGAACTAGAGAATCCAGCCGCAGCTGCTCTGACACGCTCCTGGTGGAATAGGGTGCCGGGTGGAAAGCGTGGCGCTGTCCTTTTTAGCTTTTTCTTTTTGCCTCCGTCCATTATGGGCCGATAGGGTCCAGGAAACCAATAGCGCCAAATCACTTATCAGAACCCGTCCATGTCTGATCAAGTCACAGAGATGTCTATTCACATTGAATTAGTATTACCACAGGACCTCTGAGTTCAGCAAAATTTAGTAGGTAATATGCGGGGGAAATATTACTTCACAAATTACCAACATGGCCAATTTGCATGGAATTAACATGACAGACAATCTCCGCAATTATTACAAACTACATGTGGTCCCTAGGTAAAACTAATCCTGTCAGAATAGGGCTTAGAGTCCCAGCCTGGGGCCTTTTGCTGGATATCACTCCCCTATTTTCCTGTCAAGCTTTCAAATAAAGGCCACTACTGTCCAACATTAGCTAGTTTTCTGGGGTATCCTCCAAAGGTTTTAATTAGTTTGTATACTGAGTGTATCTCTTCATAAACTTTGATTTAATCTCTAAGATTTACCTTTAAAAGGAGTAATTATTTCCTTTGACTTTATAATTCACACCGAAGACATTCAGACTTTGTCTTTATGAAAAGAGAACCTGTCCTATTTCAAGTTTCTAATCACCCTCCAGTATTGTGTGAAACAAAGATGGTCAAATAAAGCATCACCATCAGCTGATTTAATGTCTGATTCTCACTCTTTGTCCATTTTTCTGTATCAGCGCTGTCACTCGGCTGAATGCTGATGCAGCTACAGGTGGTGACAGAGCAGTCTTAAAAATGACCTTTACACTGCCTTCTCTCACACAGTCCTCAGTCAGACCCACATAAATAAATTGAGAATAACTGTCTGTCTCAAGGACGCTCACAGATGGCCATGACCTCAGTGATTATCAATGAGAGCACTGTGTGAGAAGAACAATGTTTGTGTTGAGCTGCTTCTCCTCTGGTGTGATCTTGGCAGCAGTTGACATTATACAACAAGGCTGCCTTAATCAGTGACCCAACTATTAGAGGAGATCCAATCAATTTGTTCCCTGGCTGAGCTTATCTAACAAAACAGTATCTTGTCATCAGCAGGGAGAGAGAACATAGCAGCACTTTGGACATCGTGCAATTCTCCGTCGCCTTGTAGATACGGGACACGGAGTCCTGGAAGATTTACTTGCGAAGCAGTTTTAACCATCTCATCAAAGTCGGTTCTCCATGCACGGATCAATAAAGCATCCTGTTATCACAAGCAGCAAGGACCATTTCATTACACCACCCAAAAGATGTAGGTACAAGTCTCCAGGTCAAGGACTGCAGCATCCACATACATAGTTATGTAATGTGTTGTAGTTCATGTTTTTAGGACATACAGATGGGTAACAAAGGAAACCCAACCTGGCCCCTTCAGTCCAGATCCAGGTTTTATTGTACCTCTGACCTCTGTATCCTTTAATATTTCTTTAAAAAGATTGCTTTCTAAATTACTTCCATTTATAGGGTATAAGAAGCTATAGGATGATTAGATGATCGGATCGTAACTCAGCTAAGCCTCTGTGGATGTTTTGGGTTTCAGACAGAGCTGAGGTTAATTGTTGAGGAGTGAGTAGTTGTTTGTATCTCTGTGTTAGCCCTGCGATGGACTGGTGACCTGTCCAGGTGTATCCTGCCTCTTGCCTGCTAATTGCAGAGATAGACTCCCCGCGACCCTGAATTGGAAAAAGCAAGGATGGATGGTTAGAATCGATCGATGACTAAATGAAAAATGTTCAAAAAAAGTATGTGTCCGACAGTCTGAAAGAAGTTTGACTAACTCAGCTAAGTCCAATTCCTCAGACTACAGTTGTTGCTGAATGGGCTCAAAGAGGCACCAACAATCTTCTAGTACCACAGATTTTTTTAATGCCACATTTACTTTCAAATCCTATAAGTCTTCTTGAATATATAAATGCGGCATCATAGTCAAAATAAATATATTTCTATATTTATATTCAATGGTACATTTATTGATTAAATAATATAAACTCATCCACATATTTATATTTACTTAATTTATTTGATGCAGGATTTATTTATTTATTTAAAATTTGCTAAACTAGTATTTTTGATTTCCCAGTTGGGCCTTTTGTTACAGACCAGTTTGGTCTCTGTAAAGCAGTCAGAGAGTCAGACTCAGTTATTTGTGTGTTGAACTCCATCAGGTTTTCCTCTACTTTTGTGTTTCCAGTTCAGTTAGTGTAGGAAACATGTTTGGTTTTTGGAGATGATGTGGCCCTACTGGTCTTGCATAGCAGACACGCTAACAGCAACTAAAGCAGTTTACAGGTGAGTGTTAAACAGCTGGGATGAGAATTAGCTCCTCCAAGTCTGAAGCTATGGTCCTCAGTAATGTTGGATGTTGGATTGTGATTATTTTTATCTCGTGCTCATCGGCTACCTGTTAAATCCAGAATATAATTTAAAATTCTTCTCCTCACATATCAAGCTCTCTGTGACTAAGCTCCGTTGGATCTTAAAGATCTCAGAGTTCCAGATTTTCCCATCAAAGCACTTCACTCTCAGACGGCAGGTTTACTGGTGGTTCCTAGAGGTTCTAAAAGATACTCTACCTTCAGATCGGTCTTCAAACTTTTCTTTCTGATAAATCTTATAGTTAGGTCTGGCTTGGTGACCCTTATTCATCCCTTTAGTTCGGCTGCTAAAGGCCGAGGCTGCTGGGGGACATCCCATCATGCACTGGGCTCCTCTCTGCTCTCTTTACTCTCCATGTAGAAATATCTGACATTGTTGTGATTAATTTGACTAATTTGGAATATGTATAATTGCATTACAGTGAATTGTATTTCATCTAATAACAACTGGATAGGACTACATCCTGAAATGTGCCTTGAGATAAATAAGTGATATGAAGATAAAACTGAAATGAAATTAACTGAAGTGAGAGCTGAGTTGAAAGGCAAAGCTGTCAGTTCACCAGTCAACATGTAAACCTTCACCTGTGGTAACAAGCTGTGTGTGGTAACCACAAAACAAACAAGTAGCTGAAATGAGTTTCTTCTGAATGGCTGTCTTAATCCTTGATGGTAGAGAGGCTCAGTCATCTGGAAGAGCTCAGAGTGGAGCTGCTACTCTTCTAAACTGAAAGAGGACCCTAGATGTGGTTTGATCCTCTGCTAAGGACGCCCTCCTGATGTCCCCTAGGTATTTCAGATATGTCCTACCAAGGTGAGGTCTTAGGGGAGACCCAGTACAACAGCCCAGGTTCCCCTCCAGGGCTACTGGAAGAGGTAGTTGGAGGTCTGGGCATCTCTCAGACTTCCCCCATTCCCTCAACTTCCACTCAGATATAACTGAAGTGTAGAAGAAGAGCCTTTCCTGTAACCCTGCAGATCATAAACTCGAGGTTAGCCGAGTGAGAACGAGCTGCGCTTTTTATTGGGGGCAATTATTCTGCAGGAGGTTTTAAAACTCAGCAAATCCAGCATGCTGCTTCACTTCAGCAGGAACCCGGAGAGGTAAAAAAACAAACAACTAACACTTTTATTCATCAGAATGAAGTTTGAGCTCATTTATTAATAATTCAATGTGTGATTGCCTGATTTTCTCTGAATTCACCAAACTGATATTCAACCGCTTTGGATCATGTATCTAAAGGAATCTAATTCTTGATCTGCTACCTTGATTATGCTTCTAGTTTGCTTCAAATCCTGCTGCATTGTGCTGAAAGGGCCCCAGCGTTTTGTCTTATTTCCATTGATTCAGCTGTGTGATTTCCACTGCGCTGATGTTTAACATTTGGGTTATTTTACTGTCAGGTTTAAGTAATCATAATTGTGTTTATTTTGACTCATTTCCTGCTACTTTGTAGAAATTGCATGGTTTGAAACATCATAAAGTTTCATTTCATTTACTGCAGCTGTTGTTGGAATTAAACCAGTAAATAATACAGAAATTTCCACTTAGAAAGCACTAAGTTTCCAACAGAAGAATATATCTTCCATTTCAGATCATAATAGATGTCAAAAGGTCTTTTTGTTTGTTGTGGATAAAACTGTATTTTCATGGTGATTGATTAATAAATGTAGTGATCAAAAGTAGATTTTTTTTTAAGGTTTTTATTTATTTCTGTTCATTTTTAAGTTTTGGTTTGTTTTATTGGTTGCATCTTTTACATTATTCCCACTAATGGTGTTTTCTCTGTATGTCCAGATGGAGTGGTGTGTCGTTGTTGTCCTGGCAGTGCTGCAGCTCTCCTGCTCCGCTCTGCAGCTTGACCCACTGCTCTACATCTCCCAGCGACAGGACAGCCAAGAAAATTCCAACAGTGAGTGGCTCAGTACATCTGCATCTGTGGTGTCTAGCTGGCTTTATAATCTGTGAACTGTCATGTTAATGGTCTGTAAAACATGAGCACAAATTCATACAGGACAAAGGTAAAGCCAGGCCATAAAAAACAACTGTACTCGCAGGTTTGTAAGCCAGAGAAAAGAGTTGTTTCCACAGATTTATTTTACTTCAGACCAGTACAGTCTACAGTACAGTACTAAGTTGGAATGGGAGCTGTAGATCCCGACTTCTTCCATGTTCAGCTGGTCTTTTTTTTTATTTGCACAGACTTTGCGTAATTTTGAATTTGAATGCATACAACCACATGTGGTTGCCTCCCATTCTCAGTGACGTCCTGTCTGTATCGTATCAACATATTCTAAAAGAGGTAAATAGAAATAAAAATACTATTTCACTTACAGCCAGTTTTGTCCACAAATACATGAAATAATATACAATTACATTCAAACACAGTGTTGGCAAAGTCTCCTTTAACATGTAGGCTACCCCTTATCACAGTTCCCAAGCCTTTTCTTCAGGGTTCCCTGGAAAGTGGTCATCCTGCAACAAATAGCCTACTACAGAGGACTCTCCAGACGTTGGTGTAGTGTCTCAGTTATCGGTCGTGGTGATCCTTAGTGGTTGAACAGAAGACACACTTTTATTCTTGGTTTGTGAAGAAAGGCAAAAAGTTAGCATTAGCATTCAGCACTAACTTTTAATTATTTCTTAGGTGCTTTAAATCGGAGTAATTTCTTGTTAAAATCTACTTTATACCAACCACTGTATTTCCTCTCTTGTCTAGAGCTTTGGCTTAACCCTGAGCTGGAAAATGTGGTTCCTTCCCGTGAAGTCATCAACCCTCCAACACTGAGAGAGACTCCAGATACCGAGACAGCGTCACACTCCTTCCCAATGTTTGGTGAGAACGTAAACCTGAAGTGGATCACGTGGGATGGCGTCCTCCCAAATGGTGCTGTAGCTATCTTCAACGGTTACACAGAGCGCACTGACTATGTGTGTAAAGTTAACTGTGAGGCCGGCTTCTACACCCCCAGCAAAGGAAACCTCTGCCATTACCCCTACGCAGATAAAGAGTATGCATCCTCCAAGTTCGAACTGCTGGTCAACGTGGATCACTTTGAGTTCCTGATGTGGGTTGAAGACTCATATGGCTCCGCCCCCCAGTATGCCATCAAAACTTGCTCCAATGTAGACATCTATGTAGGCAAGAACAAGTACGGACTTGGTAAAGTAGTAACCCAACATGAAGCCTTCTTCCTCCCCTGGGAGGGTGATGAGTACTGGTATAAGAAATACCAGGTCCTTGCTATAAACAGAGACAGCTACAGCCAGCACATCTCTCATGTGACCTACGCCATTGACCAGATGGAGCTGTTCCACCATCCTCCAGAGGCCCTGAAGCTCACTAGGGTTACCAACCTAGAGTGCAAAGATGTGGAGAAGACAGTGACTTTGGAGAAGACCACCACAGTGGAGAAGACCTGGGACATTGGGAGGGAGACCCGGAACGGCTCCGTGTCCACCATGACGGCCAAAATTCCCATCCTAAGCCCAGGGGACGTGGACTTATCCAAAGAGCAGACAGTGACGTTCTCAGAGGGGACCAAGATGGTGGAATCCATCAGTCACTCAGTGTCCGTGCAGATGGTTGTCCCACCCAACCACTCCTGCGCTGTGAGGATGGATGGTCGGAAAATGACGGCAGATATCCCATTCACAGGCAGGCTGAGCAGGACCAACCACAACGGAGACACCCACTGGACATACATCACCGGCACCTACGATGGTGTGAGTGTTGGCGAGATCAATGCTGTGGTGGAGAGATGTCAGCCTGTAACCGATCCGGCTCCCTGTTCCCCGGGGCTATGATCAGTCTGTTCAATTTACTGCTAAAGAGTCACGATAAACTTTGCTTTTTAAATAAAAAAAGTCAAAGTGTATCTTTGTTGTTCTTTAACTGAGATGTTTTAGGCCTAAAATTACTCTTGAAAGTCCTTTTTTAAATTATTTACTTTATACCTGTCCAGGCATCTTTCAACGTCTTTATTCAGTGTTATGGTAAAAACTGCATTTACAATTTATATTTTGGCATCAAAATTTTAGATTTATGCTGACTGTTCAGTACTGATATAGTTTCCTCTTTCACCTGTAGTACCTTACAAAGGTAGACATCTAGTCTAAGTGAGATCAAAAATCTCCTCTGCAAGAGCATCCTGGCTGAGACAACAGCACCAACACAGTTGTGACCCACTACACATCTGGGCATTTGGTGGAAGTACAAGGATGATACAAAGTCGACATGAAATTAAACGTGAAATGAGTGATACCGTACAAACACTGTTGATCTGAGAAAACGTAATATTACTTATGGATGGTTCTTGTAGAAATCTTCATTAACTCTAAAACACAGAACTGATTTCACACTAACACCAATGCAAAGGTTTTCCTGAAAAATGGTTTCCCCCACATGGAGACTTGGAGCTAGAGATCATCAAGGAAACATGAGATAATGTTTAGACATTTTATTCCTCTTTAAAAAGAAAAAGAAAAGTTGAATTTATTACAATATAACAGAGAGAAACAAGAAGAAAAAGGAAACCTGAAGAAGAAATTTTTGAGACATTTTCATTTGTATGATTGGAAAATGGACACGACAGAGTTTATTTCTCATTTTTATCAACTTTTTGTGTCATGTGCATTATAGAACCCAGGAGAGTTCAGCGTAGCAGTAACAGTAATACCATCTGCCTTTTATATTGTGCACAAGGGGATTTTCTCCCACTTCTCCAATAGGCAACAACTGAGATGCCAAAAATACCAAAAAGACCTCAGGAATTATAATATCATCAATAAACATTTTCACGGTTTAATGTTGGTGATAAAAGAATTGTGATATTACGGAGAAATCAACAAAATCATTTTTAAAAAAGGTCACATATTGGGAATATACAAAAACACATTTTGCTACTACAGTGGTTTTAAGCTGCCTCTATAAAGCATTCTCAAACAAACAAATGAGAAATATGAAAGAAAACAGCCAAAGTATCAGTCAGCTGTTTGTGGTTGGTAAGTGACTGATCTTCCTCCTGAAATTCCCATCCTGAGATGATGTGTTGATTTTAAAGACCCATTACTTAACTTTTTGACCTTAAAACTCCGCTTTCTGAACTCGTTTGATGCCACAGTGACATCTATCATGTGCATTTCTGGAGCTGTCGAGGTCCAGTAGCGTCTCGAGGCTGAGAAACTGGACTATACAACTTTTTCATCTATTCGTGCTGAGTTTGGCTTTGTGCATGCATTACATGTTAGCAAGCAGATGTAAACAAACCGGCCATTTTGAATATGCCATGACGGATTCAGCAAAAAAAGGTTAGAAGACACAATAGGAAGAAGGGAGGAAACAAAATAGAGCCAGAGACAGTGCAAGAGATAAGACAAGATTCAAGATAAAATTGTCTTTTACTATCTGGAAAGATCTCACAGTGCAGGTAGGATGCAATATTGATGCAGAATTAGCCGTCGATAGGCGGCGCATCACAGAGAAAATGGCAAAAGTTAAGTAGTGTGTCATTAAATCTCAGGTGTGCTGTGTGGCAAGATTTGGTGGAAACATCATGAAAGCATGGATCCATCCTGCCTTGGATCAATGCTTCAGGCTGCTGGTGCTGTAACGGTGTGGGGGATATTTTCTTGGCACACTTTGGGTCCCTTAGTACCAACATGGCCTGGTTTAACCACCACAGCCTACCAGAGTATTGTTGCTGACCATGTCCACCCCTTTATGACCGTAGTGTAGCGTCTTCTGATGGCTACGCCCAGCAGGATAATGCACTGTCACAAATCTCAGATCATCTCTGCTTTCTTGCTTTCAATGAGGTCACTGTACTCCAGTTGCCTCCACAGTCACCAGATCTCAGTCCAAAATTTTACTTTTGGGATGTGGTGGAGCGGGAGATTCTCATCATGGATGTGCAGCAACTGTGTGATGCTATCATGTCAATATGGAGAAAAATCTCTGAGGAATCTTTCCAGCATCTTGTGACACCAGAAATTAAGGCAACTCTGAAGAAAAAGGGGTCCAACCCGGCATGGTGGAGCTGATGAAGTGGACAGTGGATTTATTTATACTGTAAACACAAACTATCATTGATACTTTTACACATGGTGATATAACATCAGGGGAGCTGAAGCCTTTTACTATAAACAAGTCACAACCTGGACAAATTGTCAGTCCATCAGTAAATGAGACAAATGACCATTTCTAGTTCACACTCATTCGTGCGGGGAGCAGGAATACCTGGAGGGAACCCCTGCTTGCACAGGGAGAACGTGCAAGCATCCACACAGAAAGACTCCTGCTGAGGTTTGAACCAGAAACCTTGTATGCCATGACATGACAGTGCTAACCACCACAACACCCTTAACAACACTTGATATAATGCCAGCTAATGACATTTGGGTCACATTTCGTCACTGCAACACACGAGTTACACGGGTTAGGACAAGCTCATGTGTTGTATTGATTAACTTAAATTAGGCCAAGTCTATAATCTTTATCTGACATATTGATACTTGCCAGAGTTGCAATGTCACAGTAAGTATCAAAAGTAGCCTAATCCAGATGAGCCCAATCATGTCTGCTATCTTAGGTTGTATGTCCCGCACATGCTGCCATCTCTTTTAGTTTGGAGATTTTTATCAACTTTATTTAAATGCCACCTCCGTTTATACTCTGCTGCTATTTCTTTTTTTTTAAATTTTTTTTTCTTTATTTAACCTTTGTTTTACCAGGTTGATGCTTAGATCAAATGATCATGCCGGGCCACCGTAGCAGCAATAACACAAACAAGATGGGTGTTAAACAGGACAAAGCGTTACACACAACTTAACAATTTAAAAATACACATTAAAACAATGTTTAATACATAAAACCCATCAACATGTCTTCGACAAGAGTTTAAACTCAGGGAGGCTAACAAACATTTTGTTCATTCAAGAAAAAAATCCAAAAAGGACATAAACTATACAACTGATACACTGAAATTGATAATACACGATAGATAATCGGTAAACATGACTTAGGTACATGTGAATTTTGTAATTAAGAAAAAACAATAGCACATGCTGTGGTTAGGCAGCCAATAATAAATAAAGAAAGGATGGAAATGGTTAAAAGATTTAGAGCAATAAAAGTGCAATTTGACCCTCCAGACATTTTACAGAACAGTTCAGATGTTTCTTACGTTTCATTATCTGGCAACATCGGGTCTGAATAAAATAATTTAAAGGTTTTTTTTTTCTTGATTTGAGCTTTATCCATGTACATACAGTCAATGGTTTTATCTGCACTTCTTACCAGTAGGTGGCGGTAATGACGTTGTTGTTTGCCAACCGCCAATAAACCAAAGAAGAAGAACAACGAGTAACAGAAGGACGAGAAGAAGAGGGTCTCATGATACGGGAACTGTCCAACATTTCAATATTGAAAACATTTCATATAATGTCATAATATCTTAGTTTTACGGGTTTTAGCTGTAGCGCTGCCAGTGTTGTTTTAAAGTGTATGTTTTAGTGTTATGGTGGTTTGACCTGCCAACAAAGTACAGTAAGCTAACTGTAGCATGCTAACAACAAAGTTTCATAAGCTGATACAAATACCAAGTTTAAATAATAACTTTGCTTTCTATGATTACTTTTCTGCAGACTATTAAGTCCAATACGAGACGAATGTGTCCTAATACGGACCTTTACTACTGTGGAAACTGAAGCGCCATATGACAAGCGTCCCTTCATAACGTTACATTTCTATTATTATTATTATTTTTATAATAAATTGAACATAATGCTCTACTTATGAACCGGATCAAAGGAGCGCAGTTTTTTTGTTACTTCTGTCGACATTTATCTCACTGTTTTAGGAAGTGTTTAAATTTTTTCGGGATGAGGAGATTTTTAATGAAAATCGTGAACAGAGTTTTGTTGATGGAGCCGTTTACAGCAGCGGTGGGCACCGGAGCGCAGACACACGCACGCGCCCGCCGGAAGCTGGTGAGTGTTTTCAGCCCCATGTGGTACACTGTGCTTCATTGTCATGTCAGAAAAGTGTGTTTAGCTCTCAGTTCAGGACGATAACTGGCAGAATAATCATTGGTCACCTCCACTAAACACCAGTAAGCAGTGAATTTAATATTTTTGGAGGTTTGGATGAAATAATACTCTCATAATTAAGATTAAAAAGACATTTTCTCATCAAGCCAAGGCCACTTTTCAGTTTGGCATAATTTTCTTTCAGTTAAATACTAATTTCTGGGGGAAACCACATATCCAGACTGTTTGGGAATGTCTGCTCTTTCCTGTGCAGTAAAACAAGATGACACTTTTAAGTAAGTAAGTGAGCTTTGGCTTCTTTGATTATGCTGCTGGTGTAATATGACCGTTTAAGTCATATTTTATAAGGCACCGTACGCCTTTTGTTTTTTTGTTTTTTGCTTCAACAAGGCGGAGTTTTAAAGAATACATCTCTGCTGTAGATTTTGTCATTGAAAACCCATTAAACTGAATTTGTGTATAAATTGTCCTGCACATATAAACTCGTCTTGCTGTGGTCAGTTCGCCAAGTCATTGGAAACTTCCAGTGAGTCCTGGTTCATGTGAAACTAAAGGGCATCAGAGTGTTAAAGCGTGGTGTTTGCTGTGTCTAACATTAGTATTACATGGTGTAAAAGACAGCTTGTCTGTATTCTGTTTCTATTTCTGATAGTTTTCTTAAAATAATTATTTTTTAGCAAAATGAATTTGTCAAATTTGTTGTGTTTTTTATAACAGTTTTGTTGGATTTGACTTATATTTCTCACATGAAAACACACCAAGTCATTAATATTTCAACACCAGTTAAACCATCAGTTATTATTAACCTGGTTAAGTAACCAGCACCTGCAAGGTCACAAGAAATATCACATGTAAGCCCCACTAATATCTGTAAAACCCTTAAAAACCCCAGCTTATCATCAATTGAAATCACACCCAATTAAAAAAAAACGTTTTCCTTTGTTTACATGACTGTCCACAATGATAATTTCTCTTATAACATAAGATTTCTTGGATGTAAGATTTGAACAAGCGAAATAATTTATTATGCATCTTAAGTATTTGAAAAAGTTGCAGTTTTATTTTATCAGATGTAACAATTAATGAACAAACGGAAAAATCATTAAAACCAGTAACTGTGTCTTTTTAAATGAAATCTACAAAATGTATCCGTCTTATTAAATGCTAAATAAAAATGGTTTTAGTGGTTTTCATTAACTTTAAGTCACTTCTCAGGAATGTGGATATGAGATATGAATGTATAATGATGGGCTGGTGCAGTTTTTTTTAGTTTGATAAGCTGCACTCACATAAAGTACGATAAGAAGGCGAGGATGTCTTTTAGATTTTATTGATGGATTTGTAAAATACATTTAATTAGTTAAAATTTCAAACATCAGCAGAACCAAGATTAGTGGTAAGTCTGATTTATGTGGTAACATAACGTAAGCATTCCCTTCTGATGACAAATTAATATAAAGAAGCTTCTGTAAGAATGTCTAACAGGATATATATTCAGATTCAGTCAGATACAGAGTCTCTGTGTCCGCTAACAGTTGTCTTTTTCATTTTCCAATGATCGTTAGGAAATGCTGCTTTTACGCATATTAATCTCCTGTTAGGTTTTCCAGTATAAGTTGCCATGGTGATACGATCTGGTAAGAAGTGAAGCAGCTTCAGTATACTGAACATTCAGAACCGAAGCAGAAGTTCCTTCGCTAAGCTAAGTCACGATCCCTGCTTCCAAGTGCAGGTCTTCCCCTCTGTCTGCTGAGTCCGGCCCTAAGCCTGCAGGCTCCTACTGAACTCTGAAATGTGCAGTCAGTTCACATCTGTGATCAAATCCTCCAAACAACAACACACAGTCCTCTGAAGAGAGGAAAGTCTATACGTGTGTGTGTGTGTGTCAGGTGGTGGGACTGGGCAACCCAGGGATGGAGGGTACCAGACACAGTGTCGGCATGGCAGTCCTCAGTGCGCTCGCCTCCCGGCTCGCTATGGCAGACCGTTGGCGTGGCGACAAGTATGTGTCCGGTGAGGTCATCTTGTCAGAGGTCCAAAACACACACATGGTGCTGCTCCGTCCCAGGCTGCTGATGAACGTGAACGGAGTGTCCGTGGCCAAAGCAGGTCGGTGATCTTTACACAAGCTTCTCATCTCTCACCTTCCTCATCGCTCATGTAACTCGTCTTCTGTACCAGCAATCGTTGTTCGGAATAGCTTTTTATATAAGAGATCATATACAGTAACTAAAAGAAAAGACCATATAAATGTATGGATGCAAATATATTTACATCATTTAAAACCCATTTTAATTGGATGCTGTTATAGACCACCCTCTGTTATCTGGACACTATCTGTGAAATGCTAGATGAGGTTAGTGTTCTGGGTCATGAAACGTACTTCTTGGGCGACTTGAATATCGACTGGTTATCAGTTAACGTCAAAGGATATAAGGATGTTATCAGGTCAACCAGTAGGCTACACCATGGTTAGACAAAGAAATGAAACAATATATGCAACGAAGAGACAAAGTAAAAAGAAGAGCTGTTACTTCAGACAACCAAGATGATTGGAATGAAAACTGTAAAATAAGAAACGTAACAAAATAAATTATAATACACGAAAAGAATTGATATAATGAAAAATGACAAAGTAAATAATGGAAAACTCTTAATGAGATTTTACTCCACCATACTTAGAAATAAATGGTCAACCTGGAACTACATCTGAAGAGAGAGCAAATTATTTCAATAATTATTTTATTGGTAAAACTGATGAATTAAAGTTTATGCCAATCATTAATCACAACTTATCACAGAAAATCATTGAAAAGGAAATGATAAAAGACAAAACATGTACCTTTAAAGGGATACTGTGAACCTTTGGCCACTAGGGGGCTAAATCTGTAACTTCCTACAGGCCACACGACACTACGGCAAAATTAAACAGTCTCTCTCTTTCTGGCCTCCGCAGACACCGTGTTCCTTCTTACTTTGTTCTGATTTGACAAACTTTCAAGGAAAAAGTAGCAAGAAGCACAGCCCACTGTGTTTTATAGCTGTAGAGCAAAGTGCTGCAGGTCACATGATC
>JBBBVU010000012.1:30746131-30761538 GCA_037177055.1 Atherinosoma microstoma
CACGTTCATTTTTATACATCCCGAGTTGTGCCTAAAATGATGCGCCGCACATTTTTTGTGCGTACGCACGCTTTATAAATGAGGCCCCAGGAGTTTATCTCCAAACAGAATGCAGAAAAACAACTAAAACAGCCCTCTGATTCAGTGTTTGCCCTACCATTATATAATGGGGGTGCCGGCCCGCCCCCCCAATGGCAACCCGTGTCCTCCCAAGAAGGTCAGGTTAATTGTATCCTCTCCTCTCTTTATCACGCACAGGCAGAAGTACTAAAAGTAGCCCAAATGTGTCTGCTGTCTGGGTGAATTTGTGATATTAAAGCATTGCTTTGTGTTTTCTCCTCAGAGCCCAACAGACAGCGACAACATCTCAGGTAAAAACTCTGCTTCTCTGCAGGTTTTAGGATTCACAGGACAGACTGGAAGTTTTTTAGAGCATTTTTGGGACAAATGAATGAATTTGTGTAAAGTTAATGAAATTTATGAGGACAGCAGCATCTATTCTGAGCTGAATTGGGTTGATATGAAGGATCTAAACGTGACCAACATGATTTTCAGACTCATCAGCTGATTCAAAGACTCCAAAGTCTGAAGATGAACCTTCAGATGGAGCTTCTGCAGCCAACCAGGAAGGTAATTACAGACAGTATATCTAAGTACAGAAATGTCTGTGTTTCCCCTGGGTGTTTGGCTTCGGGGTGGTGGGTGGTGCACTGGGGTGGGTTGGGGGGAGGGGTTTAAGTGAGGCCAATTACTATTGGCACATGTAGACAAGTCTTAACTACCACAGCCGATTGTTGATGGCAAGAAGTTTAACTGGAACTTTTTGGGAGGGCGGGGGTTGTCGTTGGGAGGGCAGGACGCCCTGCTAATAGAATGGTTTTATGATATTATGATAAGAGATTGTGTGTCCTTTCTTTTCCCCAGATAGTAACACGTGACTTCTTAAATCAATCTTAGTTTTACTGCATGTTATTTAGCCTTCAATGTCTGACTGATAAATAAATCCAGATTCAGGATCCGCTCCGAACTCAGCGGTGGTGTTGGAGAATGTCACCGACAGCTTGTCCAGAGATCTGCTGATGATGCTGGTGGAGAACATCTCCGGACTGGAAGAGAACAGCTACAGTCTGGAGATCATCTGGGAGTCAAACAAGGCCGTGGTCATCTTCAGCTGCCCTGCAGGTAGGAAACAGCACGAGCTGTCTGCAGACATTTAGGGGGGTTGTTCAGAAGGTGGGACATAAAACCAGAGGACCAAACACCTGTTTCTCTCATTTTTTTTTAGCTAAATTTGTCAAGAGATGGTAATAAGGTGAAGGTCTCTACATCAGAGCAGGAAACGTAGACTCAGAGCAGGAGGGTTGGCTTCATATCAGATGTCCTTTATATTTACCATCACAATGAGCAGAATTAAAATTCTTTCATTTTGGAAGTAAACACTGATCTTAAAGTGCCGCCACTCTCATGATGATGAAGCTGTTTCTTTGTGTAGTAATGTGGAGTCTTTTCCAGATATGGAAAAGTTCGTCTCTGTGAGCCAGACCAACTCGAAGATGCAGAAACATGGTCTGACCAGTCGGCCGCTGGAGGCAGCGAAGAGCATCCGCATGGAGAGTCTTCCTCCGGCTGTGGTTAAAGGTACACCGTCTGCTCCAGTATGATGGTAAACTGGTGAGAAGCTGCAGGATAAAATCAGCAGTAACATGTGGAAACATGTTGTTCAGGAGTCTTTCTAAACCGGAGACGAGTAAACTGGCCGGTCATAACATCATGACCACCAGCCTGACACGAAGCAGGTCCTCACCCTGCCTGATAGCAGCAGGTCCTGCTGGCTCTCTGGGATGTTGGGTGGGGCTCTTGTGGATCAGGCTTCCTTCCCACAGATCCTAAGTCACTCCTTCTTAAGTAGCTTTGGTGGGGCCTGCCGTGGTCCTGCAGGGGAGGGCTGTTACTCTAGAGGAGTGCTGCAACTCGTCAATGCTGAAAATTAGTGCCAATATGATATTATAACATCATAATATGATGTATGACAGACATCAGGACTTGAAATCTAGTTCCATCCAACTAGAGAAAGTTTTGCTGTTAAGAAAGTTAAAAAATATCTTTTTTCCAACATTTTTTATGACATTAGTTGTAATGGACAAAACCTTCAAAGCCCTGTCATGTTTACTCATCCTCAAAAAGTTTCTCATTCTACACACATTCACCTAGAGCGGGGCTAGGCAAGTTCTGTCCTGGATAACTGCAGTCCTGCAAGTTTTGGATGCTTCCCTCCCTCAACACACCTGATTCAAATGAACAAGTCACTGAACAGAACTTGATAAGCTGTTGGATCCATGTAATTAGAATCAGGTGCGTTAGAGCAGGGAAACCTCTGAAACCTGCAGACCTGCGGCTCTCTGGGATTGAACCTGTCTATCCCTGACCTAGAGACATGATTCAAGCTTTAAAACACTCACAAGACTTGGACTTTAGGTCTGTCATTCAGATTTTTTACATCTTCAATGATTTTGAAAAATTCACATCCAATGATTGACGTCAGACTCAGTGAAATGCAGCATTTATAATGGGTTGCTATGGAGATGAACTTTGTGGAAGAAGAAAAAAATGAATCAGAATTTTTTTTTTCTAATCTTTGGATGTTTCAACAATTTTTGGGGCACAAACATAACTTTAACATCAACATGTAGAAAATTGCTCTAAAATCTAGTAACCAATGTTACTCTCATAGTCATCAGCCCTAAACTTTTTGCCTGACACTCAGATATTTGATATCTTTGTCTATTTTAAGCCAAAATCATTGAGCTTAGAGGATTCAGCAGAAACCATTTTTTCTACTTCAGTTTTATCGAAGGATTCTGTTTTCTTTCCAGAAATGCTGGAGCTGTGGTTTGAGAAGAACTGGGCTACACCAGACAATGTGATCATGATCCCGGAGGAACAAGCTGCCATCGTCACTTTCAGTGACCCAAAAGGTTGTTCAGTAAACTTTGCTTGAGATTTGTTCTAACATACAACAAAATGTCTAGAAGTACCAAGTCTGAGGTAAAAACAGCAACAGTTGCAGTTTGCTTAAACTAAGCAAACCAGTGTAAACAGAAGCAGATTAAAAGTAAAGTGAGTTCAGTTCCCGCCAGCTAAAAGCAGAGTAGCCGTTAACTTTTACTTTGTTTTCTGTCTGATTCCAGTTGTGGAAAAGATCTGCACAAAAAAAGACCACATGATGAAGTCCATCGCGGTCCAGCTGTATCCGTACTACGAGTCCCTGGGAACCGCCATGTACGGCACAGAGCGACCAGCATGGAAGATGCCTGATTCCTTCAGAGAAAGCGTTCATCCCGTAATCTGGAAGTTTCTCCTGATGAAGAAACAGCTAAAAAGCATTAACGAGCAGATGCGGCCGCACTTCTGCAGCGTGGATCTGGATAACCCGGAGGTGAAGCTCACCCCCCTGCCCAGCTTCCTGAGGCAGAGCAGCCTGACCGCTGCAGATGTGCAAAACTGGAGCCGAAGCAGCCAGAAGGCCTTCCGCGACTTTATGTCTCAGTACTCCGCCTTCGAATGTGCTGTGAGCGCAGAGGTGTGGAAGTCTGCAGAGAAAGACGTCCGTTCGGTGGTGAAGGAAGACGCCGTCCTTGTCTTCGATGCGTCCAGATTGGTTCTGACCGTTGCCGGTTGTGCTGATGATATGAAACAAATCAGGGCTCCTGTGGAAAACATCGTTCTTAAAGCCATGAGTGTCTTTGAACGGCAGACAAGAAGCATCACGGAGGGAATGCTCTTGTCTCCTGCGTTGGTTTACATCCTGAAGGAGGAGGGGCTCCAGAAATCTGCCCTGGACATCTCCCCTGAGCTGAACCTCTCCTATGATGAAAGCGCCCAGAAGCTAGCCATCACAGGACTTCCTGAAGAGGTGTACAAAACCAAGTCATGGATCTTAGAGAGGAATATGAATATGAGTAAAAAACAGCTGAATGTCCCCCCAGGCCTTCTACAATACCTTGGCTCAGTGGATCCGATGGACATGTCAGAAAAACTATTCACTTCTCAGGGAATCAGCGCCATCTACTGCATTGACAGCAAAGGGATTCTCCTGATGGGAAGTTCAGACAGAATCCTGGCCGATGCAGAGAGCAAGATGAAAGCAGCTTTACATGTGCAGACTCTGGATGTGGAAGACCAGGAAGTTGTCAAACTTAAAGGCTGGGTAGACCTGAACCAGAAACTTCTAGACACCTACAACAGCTCAAGGAAGAAAACGGTGGCCATTCAGACCCACGCAGAGAGGCCAGACAAAGTGACGGTCGCCGGCTTTGTGAACCCAGTCAGAGAAGTCTGCAGCAGTTTGAAGGAGTTCATCGGGAACTACTCACGTGTTGAAGAAACCGTTCGCCTCGAGTCCTGCGCCGTTGTTCAGTTCATCGAGAAGAAAAAGTCGCAGGATTGGATGAGAACTATCAAAGACACGAAGGTGTCGGTCCACTTTGATCCAGAAAGGCCGAGAATTGTCATCGGTGGGGCTCGTCTTCATGTCCATGAACTCAGATCCTGTTTTCAGGAGCTGGCCAGGGCTCTTTTCTCCGACACCTTAACTGTGGACAAGCCTGGAGCTAAGAAGCATTTCCAGTCCCAAGGAAGCATGTTCCTGTCTCCCATAATGACCGAGTTCAGCTGTGTGGTGATGCTTCAGTCAGAGATCCAAGATGAAGAAGAGGAAGACAACGATGTGGAAGAAGCTAACCTTTGCTTCTGCAAAGTGTGGACTACCAGTGGAGTTCTGGTTTCTGTCAGCAGGGCGGACATCTGTAGCTTCCGTGTTGATGCTGTCGTCAATGCAGCCAACGAAGATTTGCAGCACATCGGCGGTTTGGCTTTGGCGCTGCTGAAGGCTGCAGGACCGCAGCTGCAGAAGATCAGCACCGATTACGTTAACAATAACGGAAAACTACGGCCAGGTGATGCCATCGTAACAGGTGCATTCAACCTGCCCTGCAAGTACGTCGTGCATGCAGTTGGACCGCGCTTCTCTCAGTATGACAAGAACACGTCTGTGTCCCGCCTGAAGATAGCCGTGAAGGAGAGTCTGAGACAAGCGGAGGCGTCCAGCTGCTCCAGCATCGCTCTGCCAGCCATCAGCTCCGGAGTGTTCGGGTTTCCTGTCCAGCTCTGTGCTGAGAGCATAGCCAAGGCAGTGCGAGAGTACTGTGACAATCAGGGTTCGGGAATATTAACAGAGATTCACCTGGTCGACAACAACGATGACACCGTCAGAGTCCTGGCTGCCGCGGTGAACACAGAGTTCATTGACCTCGGGCCGACCATGACAGTCCCACAGCAGGCCAGCAGGAAGGGCGCCACGGCTTCAGGGTAAATGAAAGAAAATGGTTTTCATTTAACAAAAAAAAACAGCTGTAGGTTCTGAAATGTGGTATTTCAGCTGGTTTCTATTCCTTTCTGAAGATCCTTCTATCTGTTGATGCAGGGTGAGATTAGAAAACGTCTAGTTGCACCTGTTAAACATCACTCTAGGAATCAGATGGACTGTATCATCTGCCTTTCAGCAGATACCAGCGGGGTGGAGGGAGAGGACGCGCTCGCGGTCGTGGTCGGAGTCTGTCGCCCACTGGCCGTCGGTTTGGGGAAAAAGGAGCTGGAGGAGGATATGGAGGAAGAGGAGCAGGAAACCATCATGCTACCAGACAGGGTCAGAGCACCAGGGGCCCCACCAGGCACCAAGAACCCAAAGGGTAAGGCTCTACATCTCAAATATTCTGGTTCTGCTTGTCTGGAAACTTTAGACCAGATTTATATGATGTTATAATTGAATGTGTCATGGAGAGAAATGTGACATGTATGAGGTAATGCAATCCTATGATGATGTCTGGCCTGTTCTCTGATTGGTTATAGGCTGGAGAGGATGGAGCAGACCACCCCTGATGGGCTAAAGATCATTCTGTGTAAAGGAAACATTCAGGACCAGATTGTGAGTTTCAGTTTTATTTGGAGCTCATCACAATAAGCTACACACCTGGGATAAGGTTGATAAATCTAAAAAGCAGTCAGACAAGAGACCTGTAGATTTCCCTCACCCTCGCCACCTCCTCCAGCTATTCCTAGTTTTTAATCACGTGACTTTGACAGGTTGATGTAGTTCCAGTGAACAAAGTGTTGTTCATCCAACCCAGAATAACTGATGATGTTTAGGAAGATGTGAGACATCTGAATGTTTCCACACTTTAGATGTGAGTTTAGCTCTACAGACCTGAAAGAGTTGATCTGACTGACGTCATAGATCCATCTATGCTGTCATCTTTGAATAGTAGAAGTACCGGTCAGTTCCTTTCCTTATATCTGGAACTTCCTGCTGCTTCAGACTGGCTTCTACACAGCCAAGCAGATGGAAACATGACAAATCTTAGAAGCTGTTGGGATTATGACCCTTTATGAAAAATCCTCCATTGTTTCTGCTCCTGTAAATATGACTTTGATGTTTTTGAAGCATCATTACTACGTGCGTTTGTTATAAACAAACCACAACTGTCTGTTTCACTCTATCATGTCTAGATCAAAACAAATGGATCAACAGCCTATGGAGCTCTGCACAATGACTTGTTCATTTCATGTGTTGGAGCAGGGAAACATTGAAAACCTGCAGGACTGTGGTCCTTGTGGGACCAAATGGAGTTTTCCTGCTCTAGATTCTTCGTAAGAGTCCAGTTTATGTTGTCAGAAAGATTGCGACATCCTGGTGAATCAAGATAAAACTTTATATCAAGTTAAAATGAGCCCATAAAACCAGAAGGCGGCTCCAGCTTTTATTGCCTCAAACTTTAATTTAGCCCTAACATCTAGTTGGCTCACAGACAAGGACCCTCACCAATAAAGGAAAGTGATTTCCAAACCTTTAACCAAGTAATCACTGAAACTCTGACATCATCTGACTCAGACACATTCTCTACATCTAGGTAGTTTTTTCTTGTAACAACACTTGAGTTAAAGACAAATTTCCCATGGGAATGGTAAAGTGTATCACATCATATCATACCGTATTATATCGTAGGTACAAGTCTTTACAAACTAGTAGAGGTAGAATCTCTCCAGTAGGTCCTGGGTCTCCTAACAACGTGACACCCTGACTGAGAAAGACATAAACTGTAGAGGAGAGAAACTCTACTCTGATTTTCTCCCTGATGACTCAGCTGCACGTGGTTGTTTCAGTTTATCAGGCAAAAGAAACAGAAACTAAATCGGAATTTTTAAAAATAAAAACATCAGCCATCCAGAATCACTCAGAGAAGGCAGACCTCCACCAAGCCATAGGGTCAGTCACCTGAGAAAAACAGTCCACCCAGTATCCCTTTTTTGTAGAAACTTCTGTATCAGCAGATCCAGAACATCAACATGATCAAGGTCCAACAATGTGGGATGATAACATCTACCTGTTGCAGTGTTTTATAACATTTTGGACATAGCTGCTCTGAATGCACGTGTCCTCTACCAGAGCTGCATCGATGCCAGAATGACCCCCCCGTGCGTTCATCGTTGATCTCGCCACGTGTGATGCAATAAATCAAAATAAACAGTTTCTTTACTTTAGCATTAAATTATGTTTTTTTCCTAATTGTTCTCCCTCAAATAATTAATGAAAATACAAATACATTCAAAAAATGATGTAATGTAGTTCTATGTTTGCTGATAAGTGAATGTTAAGCTAGGAAGTATTTAACATTTTCTATTTGAAAAACAAGCCCAAAGTAATCCCACATGTTAATCAATTGTTTTATTCATTTATGCCTTGTTTACCTCTTAAATGATAAAAAATGACCGAAAGAGGGAAAACAATGGACTCTGTAAACGATACCAACATTTTTTCTAATGCTACATCGGCAGGCTGTCACAATGACTCCCTCTGGTGGTTCTAGAGGGAACTGGAACGTTGGTGGTTCTCGTGTCAAAAATTCCCTGGATTCAGGTGGTGATCACCCCTTAAATCTAATCCGTTGTTCTTTATCACATTTTGGAGATTTCCTGAAAATGTAATCAAAATCCGTCCAATACTTTTTGAGTTATCTTGTTAACAGACAGACAAACGTATGCTTCCGAAAATATATCCTCTGTGCCTTGATGGAGGTAATAATGACTGAATAAGTCCTGGCTGATCCTGCTGTAAGTCACAGAGTAATAAATTACTTTAATGTCTATCCACAGACTGATGTCATCGTCAACACCATTGCAGACAACATGAACCTGAGGCAGGGAGCCGTTTCCAAAGCCATCGTGGATGCGGCCGGTCCCAATCTGCAGGTCGCTGTTCAGACTGAGGCCGGCGTGGCTGTGCTGCAGGACGGCGAGGTCGTCGTCACCGACGGATACAGGCTCGGGTGTCGGAAAGTCTTTCATGCCGTTTGTCCCTCCTGGGACAACGGAGCCGGCCAGGCCGAGGCGGTGAGAGTTCCATCTGGATTTTACATTCACATAGCAGTGACATGGACACATTCAGTCATTATTCCTCTAAAATGGATGTTTTGAACGCTGCAACTGAAAATTTGGTCTGACTGAGGGGTAATCATGTGTTCTAGATCATCAACGTGTTATTTCCTGCAGCTTCTCCTGCATCAAAATTTTATAATGTTGTAAAATCACGGTTACAGGTTTTACCGCCAGTTTTCTTATTTTAAATTCACATTTGAAAGTTTTATCTTAATGAGACTTCCACACTCAACACTCAGATGGAGCTGACTGAGCGACTTTGGGTTTACGTTCTGACCTTCAGGTTGGATCATTGACCTCCAACCCTCAGTTTTTTATCTGCAGACTTCTTCTGTTGGACACCACCTGCCTTTTGACATCCATCAGTAGTTCTTTAGTGACACCAAGTGGCAGAAACAATAACTGCAGCTGCAGCAGCATCATAAGGAACATGTGGAAATCCTTTAGTTGTTGCAATACTACATTTAAAAAACAACTAGAATATTATTTCTATAAATACTGATAGAAATAATACTTAAGTTACACTACTGTATAAATAAAATACATTTATATTAGTGATATGTCACTGTTCAAGAAGGATGTTGACATTCCTGACTGTGTATTATTTTCAACACAAAGAATTAGTCCATGACGTGTAGTGGAGTTCAGGACACTGATGTGTATGTTTGCTTCATTTCATCACTGCTCCTCATGATGAGAACGTTTTAACAAATCATCCCACAAGGATCCAGGCTAAAGGCTTCTGTCTGTCTCACCTGCTCACTGTGTTTCTTCCATATGTGTCAGGAGTTTGTGTCCATCATCACGTTTTGTCTGGAGGAAGCTGAGAAGCAGAGGATGTCGTCTCTGTCCTTCCCGGCCATCGGAACAGGAAACCTGGGTTTCCCCAGAGACTTGGTGTCCAGAACCCTGCTGAAGGAGATCCACTTGTTCAGCCGCAGGACACGTCCTCGCCATCTGAGAGAGGTGGTCATGGTCGTGCATCCCAGCGACAGACAGACTCTGGACGTGAGTTGGCGATGTGTTGAGCGTTAAACATTTTGCTGGACAAACGAGATGAGAGGAGGACGGAGCAAAAATAAAAGGAATTGACTGAATTCCACGAAATGCCTTTAGCTTTAGGTTTTTAACCCTTTTCACTGTGATGCTAAACTTTTATCTAGATCACCTAAAACGTACACAGTTATCTCTCATCTGTGCAAGTTAACACATTCAGCTCGGGTATTTCTTACATTTGCGTTTCATTTTCAAACATAAACTCAGTTTACAGTTTAATGTGTTCAAGAATCTCAAAAACAGAGAATTACTAGTGAAATACTTCAACTAAAACAAAGTACAGAATGATATTAGCATTAAATGTGATCACATGCAGTGCAGACCTCGAGTAAAGAAACTTCGTTAAGACACTAAAATCTGAAAGAATTTTATCTTATAAAATAATTATTTAATTAAACTTTCAAATCCCAGAAGACACTGTTAAAGTAATAATGTTTATTTAATGGAAAAAGATCTGCAAAGTGTATTACTATAAAACTCACCACATGTTGTTTGTCAGTGTTTCACCAGAGAGTTCACCGGTCAGACCAGTTCAGTGAACGTCCAACATGCAGCTCTGAATTCCCACAATGCAGCAGCGCGGGAACCAGCCCGCCGCTCACAGCCGTCCTCCAGTGAGAAACCTCCTCATGAAATCAACAATAACCTCAGATTTCAGTTCATATTAATGTCCATTAGAACTATAAATCTGTCTTTCTTTGTGTGTCAGTATCAGCTTCCTTCAGCCTGGTTTCATCCCCCACCCTCGGTGTGTACCACATGCAGATGGGTCAGCTCATCCTCGAGGTTTCATCAGGAGACATCACCAAAGAGACCTGTGATGCCATTGTTAACTCCTCCAATCAGAACTTTGACCTTCAAGCAGGTGACTGAATATGTCTCAGAAGCAAATTTCTGTTCAGGGGAAAGAAATAATCTCCAGGACTTCCTGTTATTCTGTTATCTTGTTTCTTAATCTTGACTGGAACTTTCTGCAGACTTCTCTTTATGGTGGAAACATAGGATTGAATCTGGTCCCATTACATCCGATTCTTTAGTTATCTGTCTATATTAATCCAACACAGAGCAGGTTTTAATATGCTACTGTGAATAAATGGTTTGAGCTGTGAATCAAGGCAGGATGAGTTGTGTAGTTTCACAACTCATCCTGCCTTGATTTTATTTAGATTTTATTTTCCATTTTTATAGGTATTGAGTGATATATCCTACTTTCTGCTTTACCACGGTGTTCTTCTAATTGTAGGTGGATGTTTACCTTTTTTTTATTCCTTTTACTGTTTCAAACATCTTGTTTGTTGTTAATGATCTATTTATTCATTTTTGAGAGGAAAGAGTGACAGCACTGCTGTCCAAAGCAAATTTTCCCAATGGTACAATAAAGTCTGTTGTACTGACCGCATTGCATAATATGTGTAAGTAATTTACAGAAAATTGATTTACGGTTCTTTTCCTCTTATTTTTCAGGCGTGTCGAAGGCGATTTTAGACAGCGCTGGAATATTGGTTCAGCAGGAGTGCTCAATGATTGGTGTGTATCCAAAAAATAAACCTTTAGATTTTTTCCCCCTGTAACATACCACTTTCTATTTACATAAATGTGCATAGATTTATTATTAATTATTCCAATAATTCCAATTATATTGTTAACAGTTTTATAATTCATATAATTTAAAGTAGGTCTTTCAAAGTTCACACATTAATAACAGTAAATTTTTGAACGCACGATTAATGCACTCACTGTCGACAGAATTGAATGTTTTACACAAACAGTTTAGCTCTCAAGTTCTGCAAGATGGTTTTCTGGACAAGACTGAGGTATTTTATCACCTAAGTTCTCCGAATAATGCAGGAGAAGGCGACTCAAACCGGCCACGAGTCGAGGAGAAGAAAATGGAACTTGAACTAACATGACAGCAGTTTGCAGCTGTGCTGTGCTGCATTCAATGTAGCTCAGAAATCACAAAACTAACAGTATACCTCACACAAGTTCTGGGGCGTCCAAGTTTGGTCCTCGAGAGCTACTATTCTGCAACTTTTCTGTGTATCTCTTCTCCAACAAACCTGAATCAAGTGGCTGAATTCCCTCATATGCAGTCATCAAGCTCTGCAGAGACCTGGTAACGTGTCAGTCATCTGAGGGGTTCCTTTTTTTCTTACGTTTTATTCCATTTATTCTATTTCTTTTAAAGTTTAAATGTTTGTTTTTAATCTACTTTTTGATGATTTTTCTGAACCCCGCTGTAATGATTCTAATGTTTTATGTGATGCACATTGAAATTTGTAAAAAAATTGTCAGCGATTAATATGTGATTAATCTCAAGTTAACCAAGGACACTCATGCGATTAATCACGATAAAAATTTTAATTGACTGACAGCCTTAATTTAAAACATTTGAAAAATCTGACTGTATAGCTACAGTATATAGCTTTTTTTTTCATCACTCTGTGACAGGAAGTTCCTAATTTTGCCGAAATTACATAAGTGAACAAAGGCAGAAATTAGTTTTTATGTGTGAGACAAAGGACAGATCCTGGTCGAAAAATGAATGTCATCTTTTTCATCTTACAAGTTGTACTTCAGTATACTGTAAAACCTCAAAGTTAAGTCCTAGACTGTGTTACAAATGTGCTTCTTTTCTGCAGTGAATTCTCCAGGTTACCAGCCTCGTGCAATGATCATGACCTCAGCCGGTCGGCTGCCCTGCCAGAACATCATCCATATCGTTGGCCGGAACGAGCCGGCAAAGATTAAAGAGATCGTTTATGCTGTACTGAAAACCTGTGAGGAAAACAAGTTCACATCTGTTGCCTTCCCAGCTCTGGGAACAGGTCAGTAGAAAAAAGAAACAGAAAAAACACATGAACCAACATCACTGCTGTTACTTTTTACTGTAAGAAATGTATAAAAAAAATGTGTTTATTTTTCAACTTTTTCATTGATTATGTCATTACTCCCACTTTATGTTCCATTTTTTCTTTTGTTTAATGTCACTGATTCACTACAGTTATTTAATTTCAGTTTGACTCTCAGGTTATAACACTCGCCCACACTGAATGGATACATGTAAAAAGGTTTTTCTGTCTGAAAGATAAAAGACAAACTTTGACAAGTTTTTGACCTACAAGCTGCTGTTTGCAGCCCCTTCAAAGGACAGATCTGAAACAAAACTCACTCTTTTCACAACAATTATTCTAACATGTAGTAGTTTAGTTGAGACAGAAGTCCTCATATCGGCTTCTGCATTTATTTTCTCAAAAACTATTAAAAACTAAGATAAAGAGAGATGTGACAAAGGTCCTAATTTTTATCCAAATATCTTAAAATTTACTGAGAATATCCACGGTTGCAATTGATTAACTGATGAGCGACTATCCCGGACAAGCCCCCAAAATAGTGAGACTACAGTTATCATTGTAAGGTTAAACCTCCATGCATCCCTACTGGCCTTAAAGTTGATGGGCAAGGATTCAAATTTGTCCAGAGGTTTCATTGTAATGTCTTTATCAGCTTTTTCAGCCTGTGAAGTTATTGTGATCTTACTGCTAGAGTTCACCATGCCTATTAAACCATATTGCATTGGTTTCGACTCATAGTACATAGTACATACTATTTTTTTCTGAGACTCACAAACCAGACCTCAACATTATTATTACTCATCAACCTTATGTTTTACATTACAAATATAAAGACATTTTTTGTGGGAAAAGGAGGAAAATCCTTTTTCTCCAGCATCATCACCATCATCATCATCATCATCTCTGTCAGCATCATAAACATCACCACTACTGCTTCCCATCTATCATTTAGGTCAGGGAGGGGCCAACCCTTCAGCAGTGGCCGACGCCATGGTGGAGGCGGTGGTGGAGTTTTTGAGGAAGAAGAACCAGAGGTCCGTTCGCAGCGTGAAGATTCTGATCTTTCAGACGGCCATGTTAACTGAGTTTGTCAATAGCATGAAGAAGAAACAAGGAGAGGACGTGGAGAAGAGCATCTTTGGCAGGTTTAAAGGTAGGGCTGGGCGAACAATCAAATTCTAATTTCAATTACGATCTGGGTCTTCAAGGATCATAAAAAAAAAATGATCCAATTTTTATGCTCCTTCGCAGTTTACTCTCGGTTTGTTTTCAGTGGCAAATCAAATTTGAAGCAGAAACGGATACAGAATTAATCTTTTACATGGACTGTTTAGCTTTAAAGTTCTGCAAGATGGTTTTCTGAGCAAGACTGAGGTGTTTTATCACCTGAAGTTCTCCAAATAATGCAGGAAAAGGCGACTCTAACCGGCCATTTTTGGTCGAGGAATAGAAAATTAAACTTTAACTGTTAAACAGTTTTGATGCATTCAATGCAGCTCAGAAATGACAACTCTAACAGTCTACCTCACACAATGACAACTACAATATCAAGAAATAAACAAATCAGGATTGATTATGTTTTTAGAGTGAATGTGGGCTTTTTAACAACTTAAATAAGTATTATAATAATATATAATTGTTATGTAAGAACGCTAATGTAAATATCCTGTTTAAAAATATTTTAAGATAAAGTGATAGAAAAAATATTTAAAAAATTCAGTAACTTAAAGTTCTAATTGACTGACTCTATTTATATATAACTGTATGTGTGTGTGTGTGTGTGTGTGTGTATGTACTTATTATGTTATTGTATCAATCATTATTTTATCCTTTTTCAGACAGTGTCACCTCACTTTTGGGACTAGGGTCGGATCGGCCCAGCACTGAAGACTTGGTTCTGGAGAAGGAGGAGTTTGAGCCTGCGGTGTTTGAGCTGTGTGCCGACAACCAAAACGTCAGTAAAGAGTTATTTCTCTTTGTTTTAGGTCTCTGGTTTGAGAAAGAAGTTTCTGAAACCATGTGTTGTATGTAGAACATTAACTTCCAGAGTTGCATGTGTATTTCCTATTTTATTTTAGTGTATTTTAGTTTATATGACTTACAAGAAGTTCAAATTAATACTTGCTGAAGTTCTAGACTTTTAGAGTTTTGGTCTCGGTCATCATGCACAAGACCAAAACATGAGCAAAACATTACCTCTAGAGTCTTATGTCCAGAATCTAGCTAAAACTCCGAGGGGATTTATGCCACTTTTAACATAAATCAATATTTTAAGAATATAGTTGTGTTTTCTCCCAGTTAGGTAAAAAAAAGGCATCAAAGGCTGTTGTGTAAGTGAAATCTGTGATTGTTTCTTTGTACTGCAGGCTGTGAATTTGGCTAAGAGGAGGATCAATGAAGTAATTGTGCACGAGCAGGTGAAGAAAACCATTAGTGACAAGTTCATTAATAAGCTGTCCCAGGCTGACTTTGAGGAGCTGAAGACCCTGCAGAGGAAACTGACCGTGAGCATCCGTCTGGACAAAGGAAATACAGGCCAGGATCCAAAGATCCACCTGGAGGGTCTGACCAGGGACGTCTACACTGCAGCAGATGCAGTCAGGTCAGCCAACAGCATCCACAAGCATGTGATAAAGATAGTCCCCACCAAACGCTATACGACTTTGTACAA
Organism: Atherinosoma microstoma; assembly: GCA_037177055.1. Lineage (NCBI taxonomy): Eukaryota > Metazoa > Chordata > Actinopteri > Atheriniformes > Atherinidae > Atherinosoma > Atherinosoma microstoma. The sequence continues at coordinate 30,761,204 of JBBBVU010000012.1, forward strand.
CGTTTAATCAACATTGTGATTTGGTTGAAAATTGAAAGGTGAAAAGATGTCTCTGGGCTGCACGGTGGTGTGGTGTCGTGGTGGAGTTTGAGCCGGAGGAGGTTGCTGGTTCAGGCTGGGGAGGGGTTTGAAACAGTGGCCTTTCTGTGTGGAGTTTGCATGTTCACCCTGTGTATGCATGGGTTCTCACCCGGTACTCCGGCTTCCTCCCACTGTCCAAAGACATGCATGATAGGTTAATGGGTTTTCTCTCCTCACAATTCTCCCTAGGTGTGTGTGTGTGTGTGTGTGTGTGTGTGTGTGTGTGTGTGTGTGTGTGTGTGTGTGTGTGTGTG
>JBBBVU010000012.1:30806147-30827863 GCA_037177055.1 Atherinosoma microstoma
CACACACACACACACACACACACACACACACACACACACACACACACACACACACACACACACACACACAAGTCCCAATCAATGACAGAAAAGCCTGTAAAGTCCTGTCAATCCAGTCAATGCCAATTTTGAACCATTTAAATAATCAACTGAGCTCAAGATCAGTCATGAATAATTTATCTAACATAACTAAATAAGTAAATAAATAGTCTGGTGGGTCTTTACAGATTACCAATAAATCAGTTAATAATAAACATTATTATTATTTTAAAAACTAATAAAGAGGGAATATTTAATAGACCACACATATAATCACAACTTAGCAATGAGGAAAAATGCTGCAACAGACAAAGAATACAATTACTGAAAATTTAATGAACCCTTTGATAGATTAATCTGTAAAATGTCTAAAAACTGACACCATAAAAAGGCCAAAACCAAAACACGCCTGATTGAACAGCACAGCAGACAAAGAAAAACAGAAAATGTTCTCGTCTAAAACCTTGTCATTTTTCAGCAATTGCGTTTTCTTTCTTTTTTTTAACTTAAATGATTATATTAGATTAAATTAGCTGGCACTATATTTATAACTTGAGTTTATAACTCATGATCTCAATCAGCTAATCATTATATCATATTTCAGGTTTAGTTGTTCTCGGGCGACATTAGCTCACTCGATGTTAGCTAAAGAAACATACAGAAACCAATGTAAATGGCCGGCATTTAAATATCTAAATTAAAATAATGCTAGTAAAACACACACTTAACAGACAAAAAGTATGAAAAACACAAGAAATATATCGATTATTAAACGGACTTTTAAGTAAGCACTGCAAGACAAGGAAAAAGAGCAGGCTGACATTCGAGGTACTTTCCGGCTCTTAAAGTTAAACCAAATGTCCTAAAATTCTACTTTTAACCACATCCAACATTCCCACATACAACTTTTAAAAACCAAACCCCTATGTTGTTAAAAAAAACGACATAAAATGCAGCTATGAGCCGTGAAATCGCTCCAGGAAACGGGAAACGACTATGCGTGCCAACGCTCGGTTAGCCGATTAGCTCATGTCGGTCGCTCCGACGTCTCACCTTTTATTTTCTATAAGTTTCATCGGTGGAAACCACCAGGAGACACCCCAGCAGTCGCCATCACGGAGCAGTGGGTAGACACGACCTCAAAAAGCTTTCCAGAACCCAGATATTCCGCTATTTTATCGATTATTTCCAGGATGAAGGCGCTCGTGGCTCGGCCGTTTGGGTTTCAGCAGCAGACTAATGTCAAATGCGCATGCTTCAAACATCTTCCGGTACAGACTGTCAAAATAAAACGGATCTGCTCCGTCAAGTTTAAATAAAGACCTTTTTATGGGAAAATGTGCATCTGTTTTTACCAGACTGAAACCAGGAGGTAATGCTCCTTATAATAATTTATTTTGACTGTAATGGAAGCGAGAAAATGTGAGCAGAGGAGGAAAAAAATCCAGCTGCTTGCCACAAATAACAAACACAAGGGTGGAAATGTGTGGCAGATAAGCTGCGTCAAAATCAAATAACATTCATTTTTGTAGTTAAATGTGAAAACTAATAAATATGTTTTAATCGACTGCATTAGATTTCTTTTTGCATGACGTATTTGTAGCGTTTAAAGGCCATAAAGATAGATTACAGAAATTATATCTCATGCAGGGAGACAGGGCACTGACGTCACTTCCGCTAACCTAGATATCAATGCAGCGTGCAGGGCTGTCAAGACAGGGTCGCACAGCAACAAAAGACTGTGGTGGGGGGTTTACTGTATTCATGCCGTCCTCATTCATTCAGCTCTTATACAACCATCGCAGGCTTTGAACTGCCTAGCGCGCGTGTGTGTGTGTGAGTTTTCTGTGTCAGTGAAAGCAGGGTAACTCCCGTGTCATGTGACTGCTGCAGCAGCTTTTCCAGAACACACTGCACATCCATATGCACAGCTCGACATGCACTGATCATGCAAAAGGCTTTTTATTAAAAATATAAAACTTTATTTACGCCAGATAGCAAAACGAAAAATCCTCTTCTTTCAGATTTTAAAATATACAACAAACAACCTGGAAAATGGCTGAAAAGGCTTCGACCTCCCTCCCCCCTCAGTTCAGTTCATTAATAGTGAAACATATTTTCATAAAACATTCATACAATTGTACATTTGATGATTTCCATCCTGTGGCAAGATGAGAATATAAATGCTGCTGAGGTCATTTATGACTTTATTTTGATTGCATGCTGAATTATTCATGTTTTTAAAAAGACTCAAAATCCCTAATGACTGTTTACATGTAGTCAGTGTTTCCTGAAAGTGGCTCAGAAAAGCAGAGCTATAATTTCTGGCAGAAGGACAGTCTGTTTCATACACACAGCCTCATGTGTGTTCTAGTGGTTTTTGTTAACTGGAAATATCTGAGATCTGACAGCTTTCCTAAAGATGAACCATCACGGCCAAAACGGTCATTGAGCACAAACATGTTAAATAATCATTTATTCTTTACCTGTAAATGAAAACAGCTATAAATATTTCCAGAATTATAGGAGCAAATCTGGAGGGATTTTTTTTAACATGCCGCAAAAAGAAAAGAAAAATCAGACATTTGTTTTCTGTGAACAGAATAAACTGGACTGTAGAGGCATCAGAAGGGGGCGATAGGCTACACGGCTGCTGGTTGTAATTCAGTAGAAGGGTTTCTAACAGGAAGTATGAGCCATTAATTATTCATTGGATACCAATGGTGAAATTTTATATTAATCAGATTTAATTAAAATTTGTTCACAAAAACAGTTTCTGTCTGTTGTTAAGGCGACTCCTGTAGCTGGTAAATGTGGTTAAAGGAACATTACAATATTCTTAAATAACGCCTTCCAGCTCTCTGTACTGATGAAAACAACTTCATGGAGAGTAAAATATAACTAAATGTCTAGATAACAATTGAACCTTTTTCCCTGACAGACAAAAAGTATAATCTAGGATATTCTCAGAGATGGATATCATCAGAACTAGAAAAGGATTTTTCATTTATCTTTGTTCACTTTAAAATAAATTTGATTTATCGAGTTGCTTAATTTTTGAGATGAAGGTTTAGTTTGGACATTAATTAATATACATTTAGTTTCTGTTTTGTTGCATCTTTTTGGGACAATATCAATGAGTCATCTTAAACATTAGCCCGATATGTGAACTCAGCTCCGTGAATTCAGGTTTTCATCGTGTTGGTATCGTTTCCTCTTTATATTTTCACAAGCTGCTTGGAATATTTTTCTATTATTATCTGCACCCATTTGTGTTTTAAATAGTTCAATAACTTAAAAAAATTGTGGTGGTCATCCTTAAGAGGAAAAAAAAGACAGCTCTTTTTCAGGAATTCCTTAGATTGAGATATATTCCATCTGGAAAGACATCAGCGAGTTTAAACTCTGAAACAGACAAAAACCAACTCAATCAATTATATAATCTACATCAGTCCAGTTATAAATATGGTAACTGTTGTAAATGTGAAACTAAAGACAGCCGTGGAAACCCGGCTGTGATTTAATGTCACCAGCTTCACCCTGAGTTTTCTGCATGTATGTAAAAAACAAAAACAAAACAAAAAAACATTCATTTAGTTTAAAAAAAACTCTGAAATCAAATAAAACATTTAAAAAAAGAGAATAGCAGCTAAAAGCAGCAGATTGGAGAGTAGGGCAAAGATTTCCACATTGAAGCAACAAAAACAATGTAATTCCAGCTAAAACAGGCTGGAATCTGTAGCTGATGTTTGCCTTGATAGAATCTCACGATTATCCTGGTTTTGCTTTGGGAAATGCGTCAGCGCTAAAACACAAACTGGTCATTTTCAGGAGGTTAAATTTACAAAAACAGAGGAAAATCCTCTGCAGATTAGTGGCTGCAGTACAGGGGACACAAGTCTGCATCAGAAACCTGCAATCACCCTAAGCAGGATAAAAATTACAAACCAGGCAAGTAGCATGTAAACAAACTCATTAAAGCTCTGTCAGGTGTCCCTTCGCCCCCGTTGCTCATTACAGCCACAGCATGTGAAGGTCTGGAGGTGTCTCTTATGTGATCTTTGGACTCATCACACCGGCTGGTTCCTGCTGGGGTTTCTCTACATGCTGAAGATGTTTCCCAGTCTGTGGACCAACAGGCTGATGCTCCCCGACAGCTGCAGCTCCTCCTTCAGGAAACGCCCCACCTGCTCCGAGTACGCAACATCACAGAACACCCAGATCTCCGCACGCTCCCGCTGGATGTTGGCGTTGCACGTGGGCAGCCTGGAAGTCCGAACGGACTGGTTCAGAGCGCACCACGTCTGCGTGGACGAGGAAGAAAAAAAGAATAAAAAATCATCTAATAAGCAGATTTCTCATCTTTTGTCCCATTTTCATTTCTAGGACAACATCAGACACTTCCAGCTGCACAACAACACCACTCAATCACTCTCAATTCTTCCAATCAGTGCAATTAATTGGTTTTTAAAAAATGTAGTTTGCAACTAATTTGATCATCAAGCATTTTCTCACCAGTAAAAAGCTGCAAATTGATATTTGTGTGGTTTTGTTGGTTAAGGATTGTGAAGATTTTGTTTCTGGAATAACATGAGAAGCATCTAATGTTCCGGTCTTTTTTCATAAACTGGATTAATTACTGAAACAAAAACAGCCAATATTAATTGGCAGATAATTCTGTAATGGAAATCAGCTTCAGCTCCTCCTTTTAGAAGTCAAATGTAAAAGCATTGCTGATGTCAGTGGGAAAAATAAACAGATAAAATCCACAATCCAGCAGACGCCAGTGTTTCCACAGCAGGAACTGCTGAGTGGGAATCCTTCTGATTCCAGCTGATTTTATCTGCTGTAACGTTGGGGTTAAATCTGCTTCAGAAGGTCGTTTTCTCCACAGAATAAACTGGGTTTGAAGGCTGAAAGTTAACACAGAATTTATTTTTGAAAACTAAAGCGAGTAGTGGCTCCACTTCCTGCAGCTTGTCACACTTAACGATAGATGAACGTTGGGTTTAATGACGAGAACATCACGACCAGTTCGTTAAATCATGCTGCTCTGTCACACGATAACAGATGAAGCAATAACGGTTCTGCTAAATAGAAAGTCACCATGGAAACAAGTTTCATCAACATTGAAGCTTCTTACATGCATTCAATGACAGAGAAATTTTCCTCAACTATGGACACATTTTAATAGAACAAGTTCCTCGGCTAAGGAGAGACTAAGTCTTAAAAATCCAGTTCATGCCTTCTGTGTCAGAGACCATGATTAAGGGGAGATTATTATGTTTCTATTAAGATTAGTTACTTTCTAATTATTTAATTTGAATTTAAATAAAAATCTTAAATATCTCATTTATTGAATGAATTAATAATTAATTATTGGGAGTATCAAGAAAAAATTGTGGGGGGGGGGGGATTTACCAACTTTCCTTTTGTTTGTTGTCACACTGAACCTCCCTGAAGCGGACCAAACCTCATGGACTATGCAGGAAGCAGACCACAGCGCAGGGCACTGCTGGTAAAGACAACCAGAACATACATGTACTGGGATAGTTGGGAGAAATGGCTCAGACCTGGAAGAACTCTGTAAAAGTTTTGATAGAAATCTGATCAACCCAAGACCGCTAGGATCTGATGCGGCTCCATGTTTTACTCTGATGGAAACAGAAACATGGGCGTATCCAGACTGGACTAAACTACCCGTATGTCCACACAGGCAGCTTTAACTAACTGAGCTGACTGAAACCAGCCAGGATCCTGCAGACAGCAAACAGTTACAACATGTTAACTTCTGATCACTGCAGGTGAACTTCTGCTGCAGGTTCTCCAACTGCCTCTAGCAGAGACGGCCTTCAGCTGAAGAGCTATGAACCACAGCGCCGGTATTTTGGTCAACGAGTACAAAAATGAAGAAACCAAGATGTTATTTAGTTTTCAGCAGCTCAGAGTCAGCGTACAACCTCGCAGACCGACCTTTTCAATGTCACTGCAGTTGTACTCGGAGATCACCCACTTGGCTCTCTGGCGGAGGTGGAGCCTGTGGACGGACACCATGTGACGGAAGTGCTTGGACAGCGTCTCTGAGCTCTGCAGCAGGACTCCTCTCCGTGTGAAGACGCTCCAGGAGCGTCTGACCAGCTGTGGCTGTTTCCCTGGTGACGCTGCCTCTCTGAGGAGGTGGTTTGGAGTCTCTGAAATGCAGAATGCATCTTTGGTTCTTTCAGGACTTCTGGGTGGAATTTCTGCGTGGATGATGCGTTTTCCAGCCGCGAGGCAGTCAATGGCTTCCTGTGATTTATCTTCTGTGACGGGCTTCCTCACAGCGAGGAGGTCCTCTGTACTGGTGATGACAGGAGCTGGTTTGGCAGGTCTGATGGGCAGCCGACCGTCTGATGCAGCGGTGGGGAACCACGGGGTGAAGATGGAAGGAGTCCGACAGCGAAAAGGCTCCAGAAGCTTCTCTGTCCTCTCCAACAGGGAGCTGAACCCGGCTGCTGATCCAGGCTGATAGTGCAGAACCACATCCTCCATGCAGGCAGACAATCAGCACACCGACAGCTCCACCTTCCTCCTCATTTTCTTCTTCCTCATTATATCCACCCAGGGGGACATGCAACAGAAAGACTGTGGAGACACATTTACAACACACTTACTTCACTATAGAACCAAACTTTACATAGTTTAGATACGTGACATCCACAAATTTATACCTGCTAATGAACGGATGAATGTTTCATCTGCTAAAAGATATAAAAACTTATTCTAAGTAGCAGGACGTTCCCCTGTACAGGGGCCAGCAAGAGTCCATAAGATGTTTGCACACACCAGGAAGCAGCAATGCTAACATGAAGCATACCAAGATGACGGGGAAACTCGGCTAAAAGATTCTGCCAATCATTGGCATCCATATCAAACACAGTTCAACCCCAAGCAATTATCTGGGAATGCAAGAAAAAAACATGACAACATCAATGCCCACTTAAGAGCTTCCAATAATTTCTCTACTTCAAGCAAACCACACAAACAAGGAGTCATATGAAAGCAGAGACTCTGCTGATTACAAAGATTTCTGTCTCATCACTGTGGGACAAAATCTCTGGGACCTAGCAGCCAAAATCAGAAATCATGTCTTACTTTTGCTGATTTGTGGTGAACAGTTTTATTCCAGCTCTTAAAAAAATTAAATAAAACTCTGCTAATGTGTTCTTCTATGACTCTGCCTTTGTTTGAAATGAATCATGCAGTTCCTGTTGGTTTCCAAAGAGATGAAGGGGGTTTTATAGAGAAGTAATCACTCTTCCAATCATATACTATCCTGGGCTTCACTTCTTCCTGGACTACTTTACTAGTTCCTAGATGAACTGGGCTTCTATCCACTGAAAGTAATGTAGTTTTCATTTAGGAGGAGATAACATTAACATGTTCTACTGTGTTCCAGGGGAATTCACTCTGACACATAAATTGATTCTGACACATCTGTGGTAATCTCACATGCTTCAGTTTTCTGTAGTGACCAAGATTAAACATACAGCCCTTGTAGTTGTGAAGTTCCACTTCCTTTATTCTGGGGTTGTGATTTCAGACAAGAGGCTGAAAATAATAGGCCCAAGAGGAAGTTAAATCTAAATAAAGAAACAAACAATCTGTTTGGCATTGGCAGGGAGGATGGGGAAAGTTTTTCATGGATACAACGTACATACTCAAATATGCAGCTCATCCTTCAAATATATTTCCTTACAAATATGACTCCATCTAAAAAGGGAATACACTGACTTTCCAACAGTATAAATTCATCACCAAGAGGCATAGGCATTTCTAGCCCATTTCTTGGGTTGCTGAAGCACCCCTAAAATTAAATCCCAGCACTATTAAGGTTACAATATGTTTCTTTTACGATTCCAATCCATTCCTCGTTTCCTGTGGCTCAGCATTTAAATAACCTTTATCAGATTTGATGGTTTAGTCACAGACTTTCCCTAAAAGTGTTTTGTTTTTCTTTCACAAATATGGGAATGAAATTGTGTTCAAATGTAAAAAAAAACAAAAAAAAACTTATAAATGTATCTTCCTTGGCCAGGTAGCTCTCTGGATGCTCTGATCCAAGAATCACACCAGCCAAGAGGTACTGTTACAACCAAGAAATGATCCACCAAGGACAAAACGACAATGAATGGGGGAGCAGGATCCGAACCGCCAACCTTCTGGTCATTGGACGACCTGCTCCACCATCTGAGTGAATCAATTAATATCTAATTCACTAATCAGAGCAGAGCTACCCATTGTTACCACACCACAGACATGATGTTCCTCCTGCTGCTTTCATGATCAATTTCCTTAAGATTTTCATACGTCAAACTGCACTTTCTCTGGTTATTTCATTATGTTGTCATTTATTAAATTCTTTATTCATGAAAAAACACAAGTGGTGCTGTTTAAAATAAACCAACGCATAAAATGACACAACTGTGAGAGCTGTTAAGGTTACAGATAGACAGGAGCTGTTGTTTTTAGCATAACTGAGCTAACAAGCTAGCTAGAAAACCGCCTGATTAACATTGTTTTTACCGGTTTATACATTAACAATTAAACAAATAAGAGTTAAATAGGCAGCTGAAATAAGTTTGATATAAATAAACGTTTTGAATATATAAACAAATAATAAATAAAACCAACCTCCAGGTTAGCCGAGCAGTTATTCGTCATGTACAAGTTGAGTTAGCTTAAGGGGAAGCTAACTTCTGAGCGCGTCGTTTCTTCTTCGACTGTTTATTTTCAGCTGGTGACCCGCAATACCGCCACCTAGTGGATTATAGGGTGTCACAGCAGTCATTAAAACCACTTTTTTTTTATAGCACCACTTTTAAAAAGAAATACGAGCGTTTTTCTTAACAAAACTATTTTAAATTGTCATGCGGTGTAATCTTGTGATTTATTAAAGCTTATTAATGTAACAAAACATGTCACTTGAGCCGTTTGTAACACTGATTTAACTAAATTAGATGCTTACATATTTTCAGAGTTCAGATGAGCCTTTCCTTCAAATATGGTTCTGTGCATCAGGATGGATGGAAGCCTTTGTGATAAAAGATTGGATTTATTCGGATGAAGATTTTCATTATGTAATGTTTATTCCTTTACATTACCTTTATTAAGGAATCATTTAACATAAATTTAACATTAACATACCACCAAAATCAGATTCCATTAGAGGGTTGTAGCCACCAGCTTCTAATTAGATATGAGATATTTATAAGGAAACAACATGGCTGTTAGTTTACCGCTGAAGAAAAGACAGACTGATCCCAGGAGTTTGTCAATAAGACATTTTATTTCATACGTCTGTTGTCTTAATTCAAATTACAGTAATATACTTGCTGAGATGACCACCGGCTGCAGCCTGGACAGCTAAAACTGACAGCTGTACTACTTAAAGCAAACTTGTTTTGTTTTTTTCTATTTTCCTTCTTTTTTAAAATGACTTTGCAACAGAAAAAAGCACATATGCCATGGAGATGTGTGGTGTGTTAACGTCGGGTAGGGTAATAGTGAGGTCTAAAAAAAAAAAAAAAAAAAAAAAAAAGAATTAGAAGAAAAGAAAAACAGAAAACCTTGCGCGTTGTACATGTTGTAAAAGGATCAGAATATGGCACATTTGGTCCACGTTGGTAGTTTTATTATCTTGTTTTCAAACATGTAAGAAACAAAAAGAAAAAGAAAACAGATCATAGTTTACGTGTTGTTTTTCCCCAGAAGCACAGCATTAATGACAGCATATCGACAACACGACTGTAGAAGGGACCGCTCTTTAAGTTGCTCTTTTTGTTAAAATATTGAACTCATCAGCCAATCGTTTAACTCTATTCTTCCTGGTACAGTATCATCATCATCATCAGTATTAATATCTTTCCATCCAAAATGAGTGGGTGGAGGTGGGGGAAGGGGGTGGGTGGAGCTTCATGGATGGCTGACAGGGAAGGCTCTGACATTCACAGGAAGTAGTCGGGAGTGCGTCTGGTCACGTGAGGCTCGCCGCGGCGAGGGGCGGGGTCAAACTGCAGGCTGGAGAAGAAGAAGAGGTTTGTTAGTAACCACTTCCTGTTGACAGGATGATGCCACACATTCAGATCACAAACAACATCAGGAGTCAAGATGCTGAAAACCAAACTGTTCAGGGACAAAAAAAAATAAAAATAATTCTTCTGAATAATTTTTACATTCAGTAAATTCAAATTTTGGAGATTTTTTTAATAACCAACCCTGATTTCACAGTCAATGGCACTATTAAACATCACAATCAATAATTGTACAGATCCCTCAACATCATTATTGTCCATAAGGATCATGTCTGAGCCAGATAACTGCAGCAGAGGGAAAGTTATTCCGTTCAGACTAACGGATTAAAATCATCCTGGTGGGATTTAATTGCTTCTACAAAAACTGACAGGTGTCATGATCTGTTCCCTCATCTCACTAGTCTGTAAAGCAAGACATAAAACAGGAAACCATCCAATAGGTTTCACCTCCTGCAGGATAAATGTTCAGTAGTGTTAATGATGTAAATGTGAACCGGTCCATTTCCTGAAACCTAAAAGCCTGATTTTGCTGCAGCTTTTGTGAAAAGTTGCAACAAACGTTTTTTTTCTTTGCAAATGAAATGAAATTCAATAGAAAATATTATTTCCTTTATTCCAACACTCCACTCTATCCCAGGAGGAAATCTCCATGTTTTAGTGTTTTATTACAGAACACTGGGGACGTATTTCACTGTTCAGCAGATGCTGCTGAAGCAGAGACTTCTCGTTAGAAATGTATTTGATATATTTGGATTCTTTCAGCCTCTGCAGCAGATCTGGATGCTCTGGACTCGTGGGGGGGGGATTTTCATCCTCTCAGACCTTCTCTGGAGGCGTTTTGCTGTAGACGTTTTGCTTGACGTCTGTTAGTCTTCAGCAGGGTCTTTACTAGCCAGCTGAATTACCAGGCCACGCAGCAACAGGCCTCAGACTGGGAGTAGAATCTGGGCCGGCTGCTTTGAGGAGCTGCTGTAGCCTCTGTATGAGATGCAGCCGCTCAGTCTACCAGTTTAACTAAACCGCTCTCAGAGCTCTGGGAACACGTCACGCACAAAGACTCACAACTACTTTAGACGGCAGATGCAACACACGTCTGTGTGTTGATAATGATAATCAGGAACAGGAAGTTGACAATGCATGTATATCAGGTGGAGGAGTGCTGTGATTGGTCAAAGCTGGTCACCAGATGTGTGGTCTAGTTTCTTCGGAACTGGGAAGTTGGAACTGGGAATGACGTCACGCCTGAGTTTTCAATGTTGCAAAAGCATTTAACCCAAATCAGTGACTGCCGGCGCAACATGAAAATGTTTATAAACAATAACTAAAATACATTTTTTAAACTGCTGTGAATAGATTCAACCGATGTAAACATCATTTATCCTTAATGTTTATTGCCATGGAGACTTGAATATTTCAATAGGTTTTATAATGAACGGCCGATTTGATCATTTTCCTGCTTTGGAGACTTTTATAGAAAAGGCTCCACCATGCTCACCAGAGCGAGCAGCTGTGTTCACAGACAGCATGTTAAACATGCTCCTGTCAGACATGCGCCCACTGTCTCTAGTGGAAGATGAAGGATTCCAGTAGATCATCTCCAGCTTCAATTCAAAATATCAGCTTCTTTACAGAACTTACTTCACCAAAGTGATGGAATAAAGTATTAGGAAAGTAAAGATAAACTAAAATCCACCCTGAAAGAGTCAGAAAGCATTGCTCTGACCGCAGACAAGTGTTTCTGCAAAACAGAAGAGTAATTTTGAATTTAAATGTACTTTTTACTTTTCTTAGATAAGTACCTAGAGGCACCTGATGCATTTTATTTTATTTATAAGGAATATTCTCTTAAAAGAAACAGCTAACAGAGGCATCGTTCTGCATTTTCAGTGTTAAAGCAATAATTAAAAAAAAAGTCTTGTAAAGGATTTTTTTGCTGTATATATTATCATTTTCTCTTTTGTGTTTATGTAGCTCCTTGAAAAAGCTTAATTTGTTAAATGTAAATAACCCCAAATGTCCAATTACTTTATCCGATTACTTGATTAATCGTCAAAATAATCGCTAGATTACTGGAACCCTAATTTACAGATTTGGAAAATCAACGCAGAACAACTGATTATTTCTCGTACTGAGAAAATCTGTAATGGCGACATCTCTACTGTGAATGATGCATCACCAGCCGTAAAGACTACACGCTGAAGTTTGACTCTTTTTAACCTTTCAGCTGGTCTTTAACTCAAATTATTTCCTAGCCGTCTACTTCCTACTTACAAAGAGTATTTCAGAGTGTCGTCCAGTTCCATGATGGCTGCCTGGTTTCCACAGCGGTAGCAGTAGTTTGGAGCACTGAAGATGGTCACCACGTTCTTGTCATGGCCCCAGTTGTAGCCCTGGAGATACACAAACCGTCCCATTAGACTGAAAACCTCTTCATCAGTGAGCAGATGGCCGGGGGTCACATGACCGGCGGGTCACATGACCGGCGATAAAGCAGAACAAACAGGCGGTCGGGTTAACTGACTGATGTGTTACTATCCTCCCCTACTAACGGCAGCCATCTTTGATCATTTACTGAAGCTGCAGAATCTGAGTGTGAAAATAGCCGTGTTGCCATGGAAACAAGGCTATTTAGAAACCACGTTATGTTACAGTCGGTGTGATAAATGGCCCTGGTCTGACCCGTCCACCTGTGCCTGATGAAGACTCCGAACTGTGACGTGTCTGTGATGAAGAGTGCGACCTCGTTACCTCCATGACCAGCTGATGGGCGCGGGACACCAGGGTGAGGCCGTTGGCATGGTTGAAGGTTTCAGAGATGTCCTGTCCAAAGGTGTAACCAGCACCACGGGGAGAGATGCCCCACCCACCGCGGTCGTCGGGGTCGGACCACAGCAGGTCGCACATCGGACCCTGAGGAAGAGGAAGAGTTACTGCTCACTGCTTTCTCTTCCGTTACATCTGAACGCTTTCAACACTGGTAAATAAAACCCAGATTATTATATAACTTCATATCGTTTTTCATCGTATTCACCGTCATTCACATCAATTATTTCAGAGAAATTACGACACTCAGATGACAGTTTCATTGATTCCTAACATTTCCACCTTTAATAAGAGCTGCTATTCAAGAAGAGTTCAAAGATTTGTCCTCCCTGTATGAAAACCTGACCACCTCTGATCTGATGTCTGTACCTCATGTGGGACTTCTTGCAGGCGGTCCAGAGCTCGTATGTGATCCAGAGTGTCTATGGAGGGAGACAAACCTCCGTGGAGACAGAAGATCTGCAGAAAGACTCAGATTTAAGTTTTCCAGTCTCATCATATAAAATCTGAATGAATAAATAAATAAACATGCAGGTGATGTTGAGGTTAAACCTGTTGATCTCATACAGTTACAGCTTCCATCAGCACAGCCCAACATCCCAACAGAAAGTAGAAGACGAGGCCCCTGAATGCAACACGTACCTGTCCGTCGACCAGCGCGGTGAGCGGCAGGTAGTCAAACAGGTCTGTGAAGTACTTCCACACGTTGGCGTTGCCGTATTTTCGCAGGCACTCGTCGTAGAAGCCGTAGACCTGCGTGATCTGCCGCGACTCGTGGTTGCCTCGCAGGATGGTGATTCGCTCTGGGAAACGAACCTGAACACAGGAGAAGGAATACGTACAGACAGCTCTGTGTTAGGCTGCAGCTTCCTGAAGGACGTTGGATTACTGAGCAGAACTATCTACCATCATCAGATCTGAACCAGAGTAAACAATAAGAGGTTTCACGGCTGATGGTTTATTCACTCTGTTTCCAAATCTTTTTAAAATCCTGCGAAGGTTTATTGCGCAGCGTTGCAGTGGTTGTCTGCACCCGTAACATTTCAATCCTCCGTCTCCTGAATAATGTCATTTCATCACATGATGGTGAAAGGGAGAGTTTAATGCTAAGCACAGCTTTCAATGGCTGATCTCAATCTCAAACAATGTCATTGGTTCATATTGGTCACGTGACACTCCTTCAAGTTCCCGTTTGGCTATTGCGGGACTTATAAAGTCAGATTACCAAAAGAAACGTGTCTAAAATGATGTCAGAGAAGACAACGGCAACGTTCATCTGCAACACCGACATCAGCTGGTGAAATCTCTGCACTTCACCTGAAACACAACGGGATAAATCTCACCTTCCCGTCAGCTTTCAGGTGTTACTGATGTTCTGCTTTATTTCCTTTAATCCGATTGGATTTCATGTCCGTAATAGTGTCTTCTAACAAAAATGTGTTAAATTTTATAATCCAAAATGGCCGTTTGTTCCTCATCCTCTTGGGAAAAATCTCCACTTCAGCATCACTTCCACATAAACTACCCATTCATGCTCCAGTCCGTATTTCTAAGTCTTTACACAAGAGTTTTCATCTCTTTTAGAGCCTGATAAATAGAACATTTCATCCCAAAAACATGGTGAAAATGGAGAATTTTCTGGTTGCTGACAATATTTTCTCAGTTGTGAAGTGAGAAAGATAAATCTCTTCTTTAAAAGCCTGAAGACTCTTATATGTGAACAAAATAAATAAGAACTTCAAATTGGTTTAATCAAGATTAGAAATATATGCAAATTTGCTCATTTTTGGCTAGAAAATACCTCATGGGCATATTTAAACAAAATTTCTGTAAATTAGAAATCCATAAGAGAGCAGTCTTTATGTGAAGAATAAAACCGGAGAGTTTCATGGCGACAGCCTTGACCCTGTAGTGTCTTGCTTTAATCACACACAGTGTGTGTGTTGTCAACACTCCTGGTCGTGGCGTCCCACAACACAACGCAGAGGTGGAAACTATCAACATTTCACAAAAAGGAGGAGATTAAGCTTCCTGCTAAACAGCAGGACTGCTTCATTCTGGTCTAAAGCCTGATCCAAGTCCGATCTGCCGTTTGTCCTCGCCCACAGGAAGCGCTTCCCTCGGTCAGCTGATGTCAGCTGACGCAATAAAACTTTACATTATCAGCAGAGTGAAACCACATCTTCAAGTCGGGATCACACAAGTCACATGACTGCTTCTGCACACCACAGGATCCTCTTTGTGCTCACTGTTGTTGAATCGAGTTATGAGGAACTCGAGGTTATTTTTAGAAGCAACAAGTTCACGGAGCTGCTGAAACAAACTTGCGTGTCAGATACAGACGGAGGAGTGTTTACCTTTAACGTGACGAGCAGCGTGACCGTCTCCACGGAGTAGTAGCCTCTGTCGACGTAGTCTCCCATGAACAGGTAGTTGGTGTCTGGAGACTTCCCTCCGATCTTAAAGAGCTCCATGAGGTCGTGGAACTGACCGTGAACGTCGCCGCACACCGTCACCGGGCATCGCACCTGGAGGAGGAAGTCACAGTGAACTGTTTTTATCCGTATGCATGGAAATGGTCCTGATTTCATCCTCCAGATTCAGGTTTAACAACCTGCAGGAGGAAGTTGTGTTCAGAGTAAACACCGGCTCTATATTTACCAGGTGTCATTTATAGTCATTTTAAACAGTCCAGTTAGAGGAAACCAGAAGACGGAGGGAAAACACATCATGTATTCTGGTTTATTTCTGCTTTTGTCCCATAACCATATTATTAACTTATGATCAGTCAGTAAGGTGCAGACTTTAAAACTGATGGAGACAATAAACATGTTATAATGTAAAGAGAAATGCAAACATCAATTGATCTCAAATTGATTAGCTTAAAATTCTGTTAAAAAGAACAGTAAAGACTGTAAAATGTTGTCTCCGATGAGTTTCATCTGGTTCACCCCCCAGGAGTCTCTACTTTAACCAACAACATATCATTAAGGCCTTGTCATTCCTGCAATGTGGACGACAGACAGAATCTCAGAAAATGGAATTAGTTGTAAAACGTGGAACAACGTGGAGTTTCCTGCTAATCTAAAAGCTTTTTACGTCTTCTGAGTGAACAAATGAACAAGAAAAATGAAGACAAGTGAAACGTATTGTGACGCTGCAGCTTCCTGTCTGTGTGACGTCACCTGAACCAGCAGGAATTCAGCGATGGCTAAGAAACCAACAGAAACACCAACGAGGTCCAAGGAATGAAGAAATGCTGCCCCTCTAGACAAGATGAAGAAGCTGCCTCCACGTCTGGTGCAGAGTTACACAAAACCAGAGCAGCTTCTATCAGACTCACTTATCTGGAGTGTTTGAGCCACAGCTGGAGGTCCTGAAGAAGGTCCGTGGAAAAATATCCGTCCATGTCCACAGAACTACTGTAGGACGGACTGATGAGTATTAAAAAAAACCATTTCTAAGAAAAAAAAAATGTTTATGGCGCTAAACTCAACTGGTTGAGCAGACAGCTCATACCCAGAGACGAGAGCTCCTCCATGCAGCTGGCGCAAGTTCAATTCCCAGCCTGCAGCCCTTTGCTACTACTCTGTCTCTGACCCCATTTCCTGTCCAGCAAGTGTGCCATAAAGACCTCTCGAGCTAAAAATAACAATGTTTTAAGAAAATGAGGTTTTCTATAGAACTGTTCAAATGTTTTGCATTCACCCCAGAATATGTGGGTAAGTAGGAATATGGCCCACCCCTGGTTTAGACACATCAAAGATATTTTGGTTCAGATTTCACACGTAATTTAGATGGAAAAGAAAATGTTTGAGTGTCTGACATTTAAATAATGTTCAACAGACGGCGGGATATTTTCTACCACAGGGAACATAAACAGCAGCAACACTGCAACCATCCGATAATACAACCGTTCCCTTCATGTTATTCATTTCAGCTTCTTTTCTGAGACAGACCATTTGATCCACCAGCTTAATATTTGGATTTGATGAGAACATTTTGTGGGAGGACTCACCTCCTGAACATTGGACTCCTTGGTCAGAATCTCCTTGGCCTAAAGAGGATACAAACAGATTTATTAAAACACAGATCACATGAACACATTTTCTTTGATAAACACGCTGTGAACAGAAGACAGCTGGATGAAGCTCTACAGTACATCATGTGACACAAGCATGACGGATGTTTGATACCACAGACATCACAGAACATAAGAGTGTTTTAAAATAACAGAAAAACTAAGTTTTTACTCCAAGAACTGAGAAAAAAACCCTGATTCAGACCCACGTTCAACAACCTGGACACAGTTTATTCATTTCTGTTCTGAGATTACTGAATCGCTCTGGTAGTTCAAGGAAGACCCAACAGCACATCCTGGTTTGCTTCTAGTCCACCGGGTTTACCACAGCTAACTATTGACAGGATTTCAGAAAGCTAGCCGATGTTTCCAAAGTTAACCAACAGCGACAGAAACAAGATTTAAACAAGATCTATTTGGAGCAAAATCTCCTCCAGGCCCTGATGTAAGCAGCTCTTTGCTCTGGACCAGTAAAGATAAGGATGCAGGGGGGGACTGGAGTCTGAGCTTTGGTGGCTGAAACAGAATGAGGTTTTGGATTTAAACCAGCACTGGAACCAGTTTGTCGGAAAATCCAAAGTCTCTGGAGTCAGGCCAATAACTGGCTTAGAAATGTTGACCGCATTCACTGCAGACAACGGTTTTGGTCATTTCTCAGCCTGTTTGGTAATAAACATTGATTTAATCATCTCCATTAGGCCTCCCTGACCTCGCTGCCATCACTCCTGTCTCCGTCACATTTAATGGCTTTGTTGGAGATATTTTCACTAAATGAAGTTAGATAAACTAACATTACAACCTATTTTCTTAAATACCAGAACAAGTTTAAATAAGGTAATTAATCTGTTTGTGGAGATACAGACGAAGAGTGGGAAAAGATGTTGGTTGTTGTCAGTCAGCTGTGTCTGACATCTGGAGCAGAAACAAATGAAATGGGAAGGTTGGAAAAGGGGAAACATACAGGAGGTCCAAATGTCAAAGAAACATGACTGAAAATAGAAAATGTCCAAGAAAAGAACTTAAAAGGTAAATGGACAGAAACAGGAGTCGATGTTTGTAACCAGGCATTTAAATTATGACCAATGAAAAGGAGGTTTGAGCTCATTTTCAGGATGATGATGATGAATCTGTCCACAGAGCAAAGAGCATTCAGACTTTTCTTCAGGAAATAGTCCAGATCTGTCAGCTCGACGTGAAACATAGAACCTGTCTGATGAAGATTACTGGTTTTATTAGTGACATCATCCTCAAAGAATCCAAGCTGAGAAGAAACTCAGCTTGAACTTTTTTTCCTCATGACTCAATTTTGTGTTCTCTTAAAGAAAAATAGGGGGCAAAATTTGCTAATAAGTAATATTACTGAGATATACTTTAGAAAGTTGGATATTCAGCCATTAAAATGGTCTGTTTTACATTGTGGTGATTCCATCATTTTTCCAGGATTCACATGTTGCTCATTTTGTTCTTGAGCGCAACTTCATCTCATCTCCATCATTGTCCACATTTCAAACCTAATCATTCAACAATGGCGGTAAGTTCAAGAAAACCGGAGCAAACTTCCCTTCAGATGGTGTTTTCATCCCATAAAGCAACCTGACTTTGTGTACCTTTATACAGTCAGATGTCAACGTGTGAAGATGTTTCATTACAGGACAAAGGTGATCCCTCAGCTACTTTGATTATTTACAGTCACCTTTACCTCGAAACGGGTTCGAACCAGGTCCAAAACACAGCATTCAACAAGAATTCGGTATTTCCCTGTAATTTTCTAAATCTTTATCATAACAAAAACTAGAAAATACACAATACGACTATTTATCTGTAAACACAGCTGTTTGAAGGTCTAATAACCTGGGATGGGACTTTTGCATAATTTTGAATAAACTAAAACTGGGCCAGCTCATTGAGCTGCTTACCTGGCCTACTTCAATGACTTCCCTCTCCTGGATTAATAATAGATTGTTTGATGTTCCTTGTCTGTTTCTTTCATTCATTCTTGTCATAAATATTCCTGTCAGCACTTAAGCAAGAGCACATTTTTAACATTATAGCATCTTTAACGATCGATTTCGTCCAAATTTGTGTTGCTGAACAGCTCATATCTGTTTATAACATGGTGAAGCCAAGCTGCGGCTCGACACATTTATGTAATAAAACGCTTGATCAATAAAGGACGGGCGCGGTGCAAATCACCGCACGTACGCACATAAACCAGCTTCCATTCTCTACATTGGAATAAAACATATATAAGATACAGAAATCTAACACCAAACATTTTAACTCTGACGGAAATATTCAATCTAAGTTAAAAAAAATGGATGGATGGTAAAATGGGCTCCGTCTATTTACTGGCAATGGAGGGTGCGAATTTTCGGCCTGTCCGTCATGAGACGTTTGGCCTTCTTATTGCCGTCATAACCAAAGTTAGTTTTTGGTATTTAATAAAATGGGGGTGAAGGGTATTTGTTTATCTTTCACGATGCTGTTTAAAACTGGTGACCCAGCGATGGTGGTCGAAAACGGGGCGACAAAAATCTTCACTGTCGGCCCCTGAATCCAGAAATTAGCCGGAGCCGCTCAGCCAACCCAGGCCTCACGGAGTGCGAGGTCGATGGAGTGAGAGGAAGCACCACTTACCTTCTCGCAGAGTGTCCTGACTTGGTTTTCTGTTAGCTGTTTGCACTCGTTCAGCTGTTCGATCCATTGGTCTAATTCTTTAGTAAAAGATTTGTCCTCCATGACAGCAGCGGTAGCTCTCCTAGCTAACTGTGCTAGCTACCTAAAAACAAACTGGCCTGTGTGGTCTCAACGCTAGCAGCTTTAGCCTTTAGCTCGTCGTATTGTTAACCCGATCTAGTCCCGCCAAACCGGTTGTAAAATCAGCAAAAAAGATCGGAAATGAACAGTCCCTTCAGTTAATTTATATCATGTTAAATTAATTATATCAGATTACTGATGTTAAAAGCAAATTATTTGGGCCGGGGTAATCAAAATGGTCGAAAGTCCCCGATGCGGCAGAAGGCAGCGGCGTCGCAGCGGCTAGCCGATTTGCTAAGAGAGCTAGCTTCAATAACATCCGGGTATCTCAGCAACGCGCAGACTCGTCGCACGAGCGACATCAAGTGGATATATTGGGAACTACAAGGAGGTTTTTACCAGTCTGTAGGCAGAAAATGGTTTACAGTTAAAGCGTTTTATTATGCTCTGGAAGCATAAACCCCAGTTTCCCCCCCGTTTATTTCAAAGTGTTATCTTGTTTTCAGCACTCAGCAATTTTGACAAGGAGAATGTTGTCCTTCTGAACCAGACACTTTTAAGTATAGCCTAAACTTGGACAGAGCTTTGGAAGGATGAAGGATGATTTAGGTTTGCAGTGCAAGGAAGGATGGATTTGCCTTAAATAGCAACGTATTGTGGAGGAAAACATTCACAGTGTCTGTTAAACAGCTGAAGATGTCTTCTGTAACAGGGTGATGATTCTTTCCACAAAACATCTCCAGAATGGAGAATATCCAGACGTGTAAACTGAATGATTTGTCCTGCAGACGCCCAATAGTAAACACGTTTAAATGTGCAGACAGAAAAGAAGAGATAAGTTAATACAACATGACACAGGAAGCATTTTGGATGATTTAGCAGGGCGCCCAAATTTGTGCTTCAGTTCTTTTGCATGGTTTTTTTTTCTTTATGTATATTTCTATAAAATCTGATGTCTGCTTCTTCATGCCATAGAAGAAAATAGCTAATCCAGACTGTTTTTGAGTGTAGAAAGTGTTAGTTCAATTTTAATAACGCTAGTTTTATGCTACAGTTATTTGTGTTTTTTGGTGCATCAGAGAAAGCTGTGATGGTGTGAGGGAGCATCAGGATCCATGGCATAGAGGACTTTTTTCTTTAGACTTGAATCAAACAAATAACTGAACTACAGGTTTTTATTCATGAATCATGTTTAGAAACAACAATGTTTGACTAAAGGGCTGTACATGACGAATATAAGACAGACATAAAACACTGTTTAAATGGGGATTCTTCTTCTCTGAGTTCTACCAACTTTTTTCTGAATCCAAAAAAAGTTTTTTTTCTAGTACTTTAAGTAGGTCATTTAAAGAAAGAAAGAAAGAAAGAAAGAAAGAAAGAAAGAAAGAGAAAGGGGGGAGGATAAAGAGATTGAGATGGGGGTGGGAAGGAGGAGGAGGAGTGCAGATCCAAGAGAGAGGGCATTTCAACCAATCACTCTCTCAGCCGGCTGGATGATGGGTTGCTGTCTGCCTTTGACTTTGGTGGTGGCAGCAGGGTACCATGGTGATGGAGATGGGGAAGATGGCCTCAATGATGGTGGTGTAGAGGTGAAACAAAAGCGACTTGGGGAGCTTGAATTTCTTCAGCTGCTGCAGGAAGTATCTCTCCTGAGCTTTTTGATGATGGAGTTGATGTTCTTCACCCACTTCAAGCTGCAGGACAGTACGGCAGTGACTGGAGAATCATGTAGGGTGATGGGGGAGGGAAGGACTGTGCTTCGGGATGGATGAGACAGAGTCAGGACCAGTAGCCTTGCAGGGGTTTTTATTATTGTTTACTTAAAAGAAAAAAAAAACGCAATTTCCCTCTGGGATTTAGAAATTTAATTAAATTAAATTAAATTAAATTTAATTTAATTTAATTTAATTTAATTTAATTTAATTTAATTTAATTTAATTTAA
>JBBBVU010000012.1:30852659-30863081 GCA_037177055.1 Atherinosoma microstoma
GAGAGAGAGAGAGAGAGAGAGAGAGAGAGAGAGAGAGAGAGAGAGAGAGAGAGAGAGAGAGAGAGAGAGAGAGAAGGAGAGAGAGTGCTGATATCGCATCCTGGCGCACACGCGCGCGTGCCCACTTGCTGTATATGTGGGAGTGAGCGCGGACAGGATCAGTCGGAGCCGCTGGATGTTTCGGACTAACAGGTAAGACGCACCTTCTGTCCTCCACCTGGTCCATGCGTCATGTTTGTGCATGTGAACGTGTGTTTATGTGTGCGCGTGCGTGTGTTTGTGCAGAAAAATGAGGCAAACTCATGTTCTGAGTTCACAGCAAATTGTAGAAATCTCTCTGCGGGAGAAAGACGCGTCCCGGCTGTTTGTCCGGATCGATAATCACCGGTCAACAGATTACTGATGAGTATTCACCCACGTGCACGTTGACATGTTAGGGTGCGTGTGACTGGAATGAGATGGTCCGGTTCTCCCCGTCCTTGTCCGGGGGGGTCCTGCGTTGGGACACGCCGGGCTGCGGAGCGCCGCAGCGGGGCAGAGGAGCTCCCTCCCCCCGCTGCAGGTGCCTCATTGTTCCCGTGGTGTCCAGAGAGGAGAGGCCGCCAGGTTGCGGAGATGAGAAATTATGTAAGAAGCTGCTGGAAAGTGAGGAGAGGAGGATGAAGCGGGAGGGAGGATTAAGCAGGGGAGGATGGCCTTATGTAACACCCTCCTCCTCATCCAGCATCACATCTGCCAGCCGGCCTTCATCCTTCTGTCTTCTCATGTAAACCTCATCTCTGCCTCAGTGTTTCTCTTTTTAGATCATCTCTCTGGTTATGGGGCGTTTCTCTGTGTTGATGAGATGTTTCAGTGTTGTTCTGGAGATCTGCTGCACTTTCCTTTATCTGCTCCGCTGCTGTTGTTCTGGAGCTTCCAGTAAAATCAAAGTGTAGAAAATGAGCTGTATTCACAGCTGATGCTGCTGTTTTCCAGCACTGTCCTCCTTTTTTTCCAGGGAAAAATGACCTGAAAGTCACTTTTAAGGAGGGATTTGCTCATATCTTCCTGCCAGAATTTTATAATGATAATAATAATGGATTAGATTTATATAGCACTTTTCTGGACACTCAAAGACGCTTTACATTGAATCCAATTTTTCATTCATACCTCATTTATAGACATATAGACCCTAGAAAAATATATCAGGAAATAGTTTTCCTTGTTTTACTGATACTGGTTCACTATCAGAGGATAAATCTCCGTAAACTTAATGATTTGTTTGCTGATCAACTGGGTGAAATAATCAATAATGGAAATAATAATCAGTTGATTTCTTCAGTAAATACTGATAGTACCCCTCCGCACCCCCCATCATGCTTTATATGAGGGATATCAAACATTGTACATGGTACTTTAAAAAAAGAAACTAGTATTTTAATAAAAATGAATGTAATATTTTGATAAAAGTAACTAATATTCAAAAAAGTAACTGTAATATTTAAAAAAACTAATATTTTGATAAAAGTAAATGCAATATATTAATAAAATAAACTAATATTTAAAGAAAAAATAGTAACTAATTTGTCCACGTGAAGTTTTATTTTTTCTGTTTAAATATAAAACATCTCTAAAGCAGGGGAATAACTTATTTTCTATCCTTCTGACTTAATAGATGTAACTTCAGTTTGTATGATGAGGTGAGTCAGGTGGTTAGGATTACTACACACATGTGGAAATGTACACGTTTCGCGAGGTGGGACATCAGGTCCGATATGTGAATATAGACGTGTGTGTATCCGCTGAGATCTCAGCTAAAAGCTCATAAACTGTTTCTATGACAACCAATCACACTTCACACGATAAACAATTAAACGAGCAGGTAAACACAAATTATAGATCCACCTGTTCACCTTACGGCATGAAGACGGATCAACTCTACTCTTAAGTTTCATCATGTCCAGCCAAGATTCACTGAGCCAGAAGCAGAAGAAGCTAAATCTGCTTCATCGTCACAAATTCTGTCTTAACTTTGCTGTCTGGCCACCAGAACGTCTATCCACTGGGATAAAACCACATTTACTGGAAAACTCCATTTCCCTGAGTCCTTTAAGACCGGTGGCCCATCACAAATCACTATTTTCTGCCCAGTTACATGGATTTGATTGGAGGAAGACAGGTGTCAGTCATTCTGGGTGTCAGATGTTTCCTTCTTTACTGTTGATGATTGTTGAGATGGATGTAACCATGGTGACATCCGTGTAATTCTCCTGGATCACACGATGAAAAGGAGGATCAATCATGGAAATCAGCCAATCAAAGCCAGAGTTGCGAGGAGATTTACCCCTCGTAGTTCAGATTTACAGGAAGTATTTCCATGTTTCTGCATGGATCCTCCTGGCCGCTGTGTTTCCATCCACTTTTTATCTACTTCTGGATAAAAGAAAATCCCAAAAGAAACACTCCACCACAGAAGAAGAGCTGGAGATGATTTTAAAGACAGTGGGACAGAGTTGTGTCCCAGATTCCTCACAGAGAACCTCACTGTAGATGTCCATTTCACTCCAGCTCCATGAATCTTTACCCAGATGACGTCCACATGTTGGTTCGTGGCTTTATGGAGGTTTTTGTCTCCTGCAGCAAATTTTTAAATCGGTTATAAACTATAAAATGTTAAACAAAAACAAAATAAGAAGCTTTATTTTCATGGTTTGTTCTTGCAGAGAAACAATAATGACTTCTTTCTGGTATCATTTCCCTGCAGAATGTCATTTCCTAAAAGACCGTTAGGGCTTCAGAGGAACATATTTTTCTCCAGAAATGTCAGGTTGTTCAGGATGTTTTCTAAAAGGAAAGTTTATTAAATGTAAACATATTGATCATGAACTTGTAAAACATTCCTTAGTGGTTATTCTGCTGTTATTTCACTGGCCCGGCTCTCTGTATGTGGCCCCCTGAACTAAAATGAGTTTGACCCTCCTGGGTTATTGAGCTTTGAGGTGATACAGTTGTGGTTGCCATGGGAACGACAGAACAACAGAGTGGATTCTGGTGGATTTGTGCAACAGGTTCAGATTTTAAACCGATGTCTGTGGTGTTCAGAGATGCTTCAGCTGGTTGTTGTTCACTGTTGCCGTGAGGTCAGAGGTCAGAGGTCGCGGCGTGGTGCAGCTCCTTCATGAACAGAGCTCCCGCTGTAAACTGTAACTGCTCTCTGTGTCCTATTGAAGCTGCTGTGGCTGTGAATAATGACACTGCTGCCTGCGGGAGCCAGAAAAAACCTGCTCTGGTGGAGGGCAGGACGTTTGTTCACCAGAGGGCTCACGCTTGTTTTTACAGATCAGAAGGAACCTGTTCTGGATGTTAATTATGATATTATAAAACCAGAACACACAACACACATCCCTCTGGACCATTTCATACATGAACACAGCTGGTCTGGTCTGACGCCACAGATCAACTGGCTTATATGTCAGCCTGTAATGGGATGTTTCTGCAGGGGAGCACGTTTCAGCATCACACCGGCCCTGCTGGTGGAAACGGGGTTTAACACGATTCTGAGTTTTTTTAATGTGACTGGTTTTGTGTTGCCACCTTTTGCAGACCTAGAGGTATTATTACCTCCGCCATGGTGGAGGTCATGCATCTGCCGGCGTTGGTTTGTCTGTCTGTCTCTTAGCAACATAAGTCGGAACAAGTGGTTAGATTTTGGGGCCGGTCCAGATCACCTCCTGGATCCAGGAATCTTTTAAAGGATTCTTTACTATGGGCAGATGGGGATCATTTTGCCATTAGAGCTTCTAACTCAAAAATAATACCCACAATCATTGGCAAAAAAAAAAAAAGACAATGGTTTGGGGGAAAGTCTGCTCTCTCTGAGTGCTTGTAGTTAGATTTTTTTTTATGTTTAATGTTAGCATCTCCAGCCTGGTTACTCATATTTGATTGCTTTATTCTTTAGAGCCCTTTCCCTGCTGGTGAAGTAGCCGTTAACATCTGGGAAATCTTCCAGGGTGTAACACAAGCCAGACAATATGGATGTTATGTACAAACATACATGATGTCGTTTTATTTAGTCAACATGTTCTAGTAAAACATGAACATTTTTAATTTCTTAAATTTTTTACACAAGTGATCTCTCAACATAAAGGATGCATGACAGTGTGAGGGCAGTGATGTTTGAAATGGATGAACCCTTTTCGTACGTAATTCACATCAGTCTCCACAAGTCGTTGATAACACCTGAAAAAGTTGCTACAGGTTTTTTATTGCTAGTTGCTTGTTTGTAAGAGTTGCTGGAAGGGTCTAAGTCCTCCGTAAATATAGCGAGAGAGTTGCTAGTTAACAGGGAGCAGCGATGGTGGTGGTTCTGCTTCTGGTGTTTCACCGGATTCACCTTCGGAAGTCTTCACGTCATTCTGAACACGTGGCAGACTAGCAGAGCGTAACAAGGCAACTTTATTTCCTTGATAATCATTTTTAGGGATGCAGCATGTTTGTTCCTACATTTAGGTACTTGCTGATACGGAGTACTGATGGATACTGATGGATCCTGTTACAGCTCACTGGCGAGGAGTGTGGACCAAAATGTCAGATGTGACGACAGGATAAGGTGGTTTTTGGTGGATTCCGACACCTATGAATGAAATCTGCTTGTTATCTTTTATCTTAACTTGCTTCCAATCTTTTTAAGGATTTGTTTTTGTGTGATTTTAAATGATTTTATCGTAATGCTAGCTGCTTTTTATCTGTAAAGCTTTTAATGTTTTATGTAAAGCACTTTGAATTGTCTTGAACCTGAAAATGTGCTGTACAAATAAACTTGTCCTGCCTTTACCGCTGTGAGAAAGCACCTGTATGCCCTAAATCAGCTTATCTGGCCTAAATAATGCAAAATTGGGATCAGGTTCTTTTAGTATAGAACATTTTTATAAATGCTGAGAACAAGTACGCCCACATAGGACCGGACCGATACCTGAAGCTGGTATCGCTGCATCCCTAATAGTTTTTGTTGATATCATTTGAGCTGAAATCAGAAGTTGATGTTTTGTACGGCCCTAATAGGAACAAAACACTTTCCTGTGAAGGAGCTGCATTCTGGGCTGCAAGAGTGAGATCCGTTTTCCCATCAGCAAAATAGCTCAGTCACAGAAGATAAAGCCGAAACTGGTCCAACACAGTCTGCAGGCTACAGAGTGATGGCTTCCCTTCATGCTGGGATGGTTACTGGACCGGTTCTATAAAAAGCCCTGAGAGGAAATGGGAGAGGATTTAACAGGTTTGTTTTAGTTTCTTTACCCTCATTTAAATGACCTGCTTCAACATGTGGAAGAGCAGAAGCCTCGGTCATGTTGACGTCTGCAGTCGACCTGCTTCTCTCTGCAGCTGCTTGGTCTCATTTTAGCTGAAGTCAGGTTTTAGTAGATGATACCGAGCTACTGTGGGACGGTCTGGAAAACCCATCCATGAATGTGTGAGTGGACAAAGATCAGTCCTTAAATACCAGAACTGTAAAAATGAGTTAAAAATCTGGATTTTCAAGTTCCACTTCTGTCCATGTCTTTTTTTACCATCACATTTTTCCTTCTTCACTTTCTCAGGCTCACTGATTATTTGGTCCTGAGTTTGTGTTTTTTTTCTAGAAGAACCACTACTTTTCTATTTTTCACTCTGATTGCACCGCTGATTCAGGCTTAGGTTTGGGAAACGTCACGGCGCCGGTGCCCTGCCCGTGTTAAAGCGTATGTGTGATGCAGTCGGAGAACGTGCTTCTGTCCGTTGGATGTGCGGCTTCGTTACGGCAGAAGCTGCAGACAATAACAGAGACATGAGCTGCAGCTTCGTGGCCTTAGGAACATGAAGAAGACCCACAGAGAATCTTTTTCAGACTCTATGAAACATAGAGCAGGCGTGACAGATTCATGTATTTATTTTATATTAAATATGAAGAATTTGTAATATTTATACAGGCAGATAACAGATGTCAGACCTCATTTATAATCTGTGATATTTAGATCTTCCCTGAACTGTAGAATCACATCTGACTGATGATTGGAGACAATCATGAATCGTGAGTTTTATAATATCATGATGAAATTTACATTCGGTATGATTATACTAAATATACCTGCTATAACCAACATTAAACCATCCGTACAGTATGAACACACCGTAGATACGAGTGGTTCTACAGCTGAAGTTGTGTTAGCAGGAGGGATGCACAATATATCGGCTTCAACATCGGTATCAGCAGATGTTGGTCATTTTTTTAAATATCGTATCGGTACGATAAGTAAAGTTGGCCGATATTAACAACAGATACTTATTTCCGGGCATTTGTGTGTCGGGAGGAGGGGGGGGGGCATGTAGTATTGTTGTGGACATGTGACATTGATACTAGGGTAGCATTGTGGGCTGTTTAACTGAAGCGGAGAATGTCTGAGGTGTGGTAGTTTTTCATGGTATCGAAAGAAGATACTCTGGCAACATCAAAGTCATGTGAGGAGGATGTCGCATCAAATCATTCAACACCACCAGTTTCATACGTCATCTGGAAAACCACCAACCAGAGGTTCACACACTTTGGCGGGAAGCTAACGCTGCTAACGTTAACTTTAATTTTGTACAGAATTTGAACATCTAAACTTACATTTTTTTTAAAAACGATATCGGTAAATATCAGTTATCGGCCAATGCAAAAATATTAACATCATAAATGTTCATATCGGTGCATCCCTAGCTAGCAGTCATTCTGCTCAACCTGCAAACGTCTGTTGACTGGACTTGATGTTTTGGTTTGATTCTTCCTGGGTGATGAAGCACGCCATGATTGAATTTTACACTCCTGAGGTGATTCTGGTCTTGGATCTGAGCATGTGGATGTTTCCACAGCTCCCAGTTGTGGCTCCCGGTCTTGGACACGATGTTGTTGGATGATGAGGAAAGGATCATAGCAGCAGAAACCACCTCCGCCATCAATGTGAGCAGTTATTTTGGGTTCAGTAACTGTAAAATCCAATGTGGCGTCCTGTACTCGTACGGTCCCTGAACGTCTCGCTGGGCTGCGTGGGCGCTCTCCTCTATTTCTGGAAACATGAGTCATCTTCACTCCTGTTATACAATAGAAAGTTTGCTCTGCTGGGACTGGACTGCAGCAGATATAGAAATGAGGAGAAAAGCTCAGATTCCTGCAGGTCGGGTTGGAGGATGCTGGAAAACCGTTGTCATGGTGACCCCATTATAACCACTTCACATCAGCTGTTTGCTTGTGTGATCACGTTTACACATATTAATGAAGAGGAAGTTCAGTCCAGGTGTAAACAAATAAATCCTGATTAATTATGTTAAACCACATTAATCTACTTCCTGTGAGAGAATTCATGAAATATTGACCGAGCTAAGGAAACCATCGGATTGGATCAGATCTTCTCTTTGATTTAAAAACCAAAACCAGGAAGGAAAACCTCCATCAGACCCAGAACCAGGAAGGAAAACCTCCATCAGAACCAGAACCAGGAAGGAAAACCTCCATCAGAACCAGAACCAGGAAGGAAAACCTCCATCAGAACCAGGACTAGGACCAGGAATGATAGCCACCTGTCTGGACCAATCAGAGACAGGCCACGCACCAGTCACACATGTATTGGGGATCATCACCATCCGTCTTTAAGGTCTTTCAACCTCAGACTCTGACCCAGACCACCTGACTGGGAGTGACCCAGACCAGCTGACTGGGAGTGACCCAGACCACCTGACTGGGAGTGACCCAGACCACCTGACTGGGAGTGACCCATTCCCACGCTGTCAGCCCACTGCTCGTCCCCTCTGATCCATAGCAGCGATGTTCTGGTCTTCTCCGTCCTGCCTTCACTCGCTCCATCGTTGTTTACGTCCCTGATGAAAATAAATACAGCCAGGAAATAAAAACCATGACAATATGTAATAAATGACGTCATCATGAAATAAATAAATTGAAAATAATAATTTTATTAAAGTACTAAACTGGAATTAGACCAGAATAAAGAGTCGAACATTCAGGTTCTCCTCATCAGTCTTCACCATCGCCTGCTTCACATGAGACTGAAGTTTAGTTCCTCCCGACCGGGAAACATGACCCTGAAGCCTTTTGTTGTTTTTATTATGTGGAGAGTTTAATCACCAGAGACTGAAGATGTAAGTCTGATAAAGTCTGATCTGTCCTTCCCACACTCCAACCATTGAGCACATGTAGTCTTTGTTTTCTCTGATGTATCACTGGCAATGTGGGATGGATGAGAAGAATGGGGCTCAGGAAAATGAATTAAATTAAGTAAAATTAGAGAATGTTAAATCTAATTCGATCATATTTAATATAATAGAATTAAAATTAATTTAAATTGGATTTAATTTTAAGGCAAGGCAAGTTTATTTATAGAGCACATTTCATGTACAGGACAATTCCAGGTGCTTTACGTTGCAGAAAAGTACATTAAAACAAAACAAACTTTTACAAAGAAATTAAATGAAAACAGAAGGGAGAAAAATCTCAAATCAAGAATGAAATTAAATGAAATATAGTATCTCATTTCATCATTTTTAAGATTTAATTTAATTTATATTTGATTTAATTTAATCTTAAATTTTACTTTTTGAATTAAATTAAATATTACCCTGAAATCAGCTCCAGAAGAAAGATCCTCCAGGTTTTTCCCACATATTTGTACAGTATAAGTTTCTGATAGTTTCATAGTTGAATTTTTATGAGACTGGTTTTGTTTTTTTGGTCTTAAACAAGTTATTTTCCAGTTTTACAAACTGTAGATGTCCAAGCATCAGAATCCAGATCGCATCCCTTTCTGCCTTAAAGCGGCCCAGTCTGCAGGTTTATGAGCCAGAACCAGTCCAGTTCTGGTTCCTTAAACTAATTCAGAACTATTCTGAATATTTTATCTTCTGAAAACTGGAGGGAAGCAGAAAATATCTGAGAATGAAAACATTATTTATCCAAACAGCCTGATTTACACCCTGAACTCATCTCCGTCCGTTTAAGCCTCTATTAGAAGAAAAAATGTCTCTAAATCCAATCAGGAGATGGCACACAGACAGAGGAGCCGGTCCAGGTCTGACTGGAGGTGGTCCGAACTGGTTCCTGGTTCCTCTGTGATGGTGGAGGCCGAATGTTCCGGCCTTGTTTCTGTCGGCTGCAGCTCTCTGAGCGCGTTAGGTTTAATGGGTCTTTTTAAGTTCTGTTTTCCACGTGCATCATGGTGCTCCAGACAAGATGAAAACATTTTAAAGAGAGAACATAAAAGAAGTGGAGCTGGAAGTGTGTTGGAGAAAGTTGCTGCTTGTTGAGAGAAAAGATGGAGGAGTTGGTGTAAAACGGACTTGTTGTGCTTCAGAGCCAGTTTAATCCTCAGGGGGAATCCAGCAGACGGAGGCCACGGCTCTTATCTCTGAGTACAGCAGGGGGCCGGGTGGGGGGGGGGGGTCGATGCTGTAAGAATGAGGCCGTGCTCACAGCCAGCGGTGATGATTGGGGGGGTTGTTTTGTCCGCTGGCCGCCAGTGCAGGAATTTTAAGTTGTGCAGCTCTTGTATTTGCTGATAGGACAGATGGAGGAGCTTTATTCAGAACAACACCTTCTCCTCTGGCCTCGTTTCACCCAACAGCTGCTCCGATTCCTTCTCAAACACCTCCGTTTACCGGATGATCCGGAACAGCTGGGGCAGAGATGGGTAGTCAGGAGAGGAGGAAGGTAGAGAAGTGATGAGGAAATGAGGGGTTGGGTGGGAGAGGAGAGAAAAGAAGGATCAGATCCAAACTGCAGGTCAGATCCATGTTTGCAAACAGCCATTTATTCTGATTTCAGAAACAAAATGCAAATAGGAAGAATGAAAGGAAAAGGAAGCAAAGGATATATAGGGCAAACTATGAGATGATGCATGGAGAAAGTATGAAGGGAACAGGGAAGGAAAGGGAGGAAAGAGAGAGAGAAGAGAAGCCTTAAGATGAAGTAGCATAAGGCCAAAGAAGAAGGGATTAGGAGAGGGAAAAGGAGGATGTAAAGAAGAAGCTCTATATCAGCTCAGAACGTTCAAATCTGTTTCATCCATCAGCGGTCGTCATGACAACAGAAAGAAAACAGCTGGACTTTGTGAATGGTTGTAATGATACAACAGGAGGAGGAATGAAGCTGGAACTGGTTTATTTTCCTGTCGGATCCACTGGAACTGGAAGAAGTTTTAACCGTCAAAACTCCAGATTTTTAGTGATGTATAAATATATTTTGATATAAAACAGTCTGTAGAAGCCCTTTTAATCCCAGTCACCATGACAACATGATGTTTTCAGGACAGCCTCAGGTGTCAGATTATGAGGCTAAATGATGTAAAATGAATGTATCTATAGATATAGCTCCATAAAGGCCGACCAGGAGAAGAAAACAGGATTTATTACTAACAG
>JBBBVU010000012.1:30877508-30887953 GCA_037177055.1 Atherinosoma microstoma
GGATGCAGGACTCGGGTCCAGCAGCCGGATGCAGGACTGCGGTCCAGCAGCCGGATGCAGGACTGCGGTCCAGCAGCCGGATGCAGGACTCGGGTCCAGCAGCCGGATGCAGGACTGCGGTCCAGCAGCCGGATGCAGGACTGCGGTCCAGCAGCTGGATGCAGGACTCCGGTCCAGCAGCTGGATGCAGGACTGCAGTCCACTATTTAGGGGGGCAGGTGGTAAAACTGTCCCTTTTATTAGCAAACATTGCAGACCCTGGTGTAGACGAATCCTGCAGACACTTTGAGTGTCGCATCATTTTATGGTGCCGCCATCACTGCGGTGGCGAGTCCTACTGGCCTCGTATGTTCTACCAGCAGCCGGGATGTCTGGACTGGTGACGTCAGACTGGGGTCCACAGTTACTGATAAGGGTGTCTGATCTGGAGATCTGAGTTATTCTGGTTTTTATATTGGCTAGACGTCAGAGCATGAGTGTAAACTATGATCCATCTGACAGAAGCTGTTGTTGTTGGGAATAAATCCAGTTTTTAAAGCTACCTTCCCTCTAGAACCTGGTCCTTTTGATAAAAACTAAACAATCTGATATTATTTATCAGATTTACACGATTTACTGCTCTCTGATAGACATTGTTTAGAAAACAATACGATTCTCTTCTCTTCTGCTCTGACGTGCACAGAAATGTCACCGCAGTAATGATGGAGGGTCTACGGCCGGATTTACCCAGATTCAGCCGTACATGTTCATCTTATCTAACGCTCATGGAAGAAATTAAAAAATGTGCATCTATGATACAACAAAGAGATGACCCCGGTCTGAACACAGAAGAAAAATTTATAATAATATTAATAATAATAATATTAATGGTGGTGATGAATAAGTAAAAAAAAAAAAATGTCTTCTGTTTTGAGACCTCTGTGGTGCATTGCATTATGGGAGACATAATGTGACGTGTTCAAATGATCCGAATACTTTTCCCGTACTACAGACTGTGTTCTACAGTTACCACTGGTACACAGTTTTAACCCGTCTTAGTTTTATATTTAACTAAATGTGTCCTCTGTGTGTCCCTCAGGAACTGACCAATCAGCAGTCAGGATGATGCCCAAGGTAAACATCATGTTTCTTTACTCTGTGGCAGATATTTAACGTGTTTGAGGGGAAACCAGTCTGGGAAGCCACTCGGTGTATGAGATAGAGGGATGGATGTCTCGAAGAACCACGTTCAGACCTGGTTCTGGTTTCAGGCTCAGTGTGGAGTGAGGTGGGAAGTCCTCACAAAGATACAAACGTGTGTGTGTGTGTGTGTTAGCAGCAGCTGGCCCAGACGTCTCCGGGGAGTGTGTTGTCCCTCAGAGGAACCAGCGTCCCGGGATCCCCCGCCGCCGCCATCGTGGTGAGCCGACACACCGGCACACATCGACTTCCATCGACCTTCAGATTAATCTTCCATCATGTAATCTCCGCCCCTCCCCCGTCTCTCTGCAGGCCAGAGTGGAGGACGGCGTTATCGGCTACAAGGATCTGGCAGCGTTGCCGAGAGACAAAGCCATCCTGGACATAGAGAGACCAGACCTGATGATCTACCAGCCGCACTACAGCTACAGTCCTCTGGAGGTGACCCACAGCGACCTTCCCTCGCCTTGTCCTTTACTGTCTCCTGTCCTGTTCTGGTTCTCTGTGATCATTTTACATCTCTTAGTCATCATTCTTCATCTTCCCCAGGATATTTAGTGTCTCTGTGTCGACATTTTCTGCAGTTATGTAGTAGTTTTTTTGTCTGTTGGGGATTTGTACCTTTGCATTGTTGTTTAATAATGCAGACAGTGGAGGAGACTGTTTTGTGTCATTTTTTGTCTTTTAATCCTCATTTTCTGTCTCCTGCAGCTCATGTTGAATCTCTTTGTGGCCACTCTGTGTTTTTTGTGGTTTTTTTGTGTCCTTTTTAGTTGTTTTTTGTCACTTTGTTGTGATTTTGTGTTTCTTTAAGGCCTTTTGAAGGTTTTCTTTGTGTCTCTGTTGTTGTTTTGTGAATCTCTGTGGTTGTCTAATGTTTTTTTTTTTACATTTGTTTGAGGTTTTTTGTGTCTCTTTTGGTCATTTTGTGTATCTGTGTCATTCTTTGTTGTTATTTGTGTATCCTTTCTGTCGGGCCTTTGTTGTGATTGCTTTGGTTGAGTCCCTTTGTGTTCATTTTTCCTCTCTGGTGATTATTTTTGGCTTGTTGTGGCCATCTTGTGTCATGCAGAAGCACAGAAGTCTTGTGGCAATGCAGACACAAACATTTAAAATCCTTCAGCCCAGGATTTCCTCATTTCAGTCTTCGTAAGACCTGGCCAGGGACAACAGATGAAACAGATGATTGAGCCCTTTGGCTTTTTTTAATATGCTCCGTCCCTGACAAATAAAAAAGTAAATAAAATAAAATTCCTTCAGTTATAACTCACAAGAAAAATCATCCACAAGAATAAATGTCCATAAATCTACAGGAAAATAAAAGTGAAGTCTGTTGACGTCACCTGAGGACCATCAGATTTTTAACTTAATATTGACAGTGATCATTTGATTAATCATGTGTAGGTTTTTAAACATTTATCTTCCACTGATGTGTGACTTAATGAGACTGAAATGAGAGCGTGTGATGAGACCAGTCTCTTCTGGACGTGTCGGGGTCCAGGACGTTGTTAGCTGGGAGCGGGAGGAGACCGGTCGCCATGACAGCGGGCTGGCTGGTCTGACAGTCGGTTAGTTTGTCGGTTGGTTGGTTCTGCGTCAGGCTGCAAGCAGAGACATCAATCTGCTGCTCGGAGATCAGCCGGCCGGATCGCACAGCTGAGGCCAGACGTGTGTGTGTTTGTGTGTGTGTGTTTGTATCAAGTTCTGGGGACATTAACATTGTGGGGATCCTAAGGAGTTTTCCCCATAACGTAACAGATTAGGATTGATGATGAGGGCTGGGGCAAAGGTCATGGCTGCTGGTTAAACCAGCCTATAGAAGTCTGGATGTATTTCTCTATTATATCTAGTGTTGTAACATCATTATCACCATGAAAACATTTCATTTTCACTCATGAAACAAACCAACAAATGTCAGTATATTTATGAAATCTCTTGTCCCCTGAGCTTGTCTGCTCAGGCTGTTGTGTGAATGACATAATTAGATTCATAGCATTACGTCAGGAAATTAAAGGTCCAGCATGGAACAAAAGCAAAGGTCAATGAGAGAAAAATGTAACCTTTGATTAAAAACTGTGTTTCTTTTGGTATTTAATCACTTTACTGAAATAACTGGTATGTTTTCATTCTCATAGAATGAAGCATTTATACCTACTTGCTGTGGGGCCACATACACAGAAGCTGCCATGTTTGTGCCACCATTTTTACTACGGTGTCTCTGAATGGACAAACAACTCTGGGTGTGTCTCAGTCAGCGCACTAGCGCACTTTCGAGCATTACATTTAAGTACATAGTGCGTTTACATGCAGATTTAAGTAAAAATTCCCTATGCTTCCCTAAAAATGTCCGAAAATCTAGTGTAGTACGATGTACACTACTCGCACTAAACAGACGCCATATTGGCGATGTAGAGGAAGGGGCGGGGCTTAAACCGATGTTGTAGAGTTAGGACAGTAAATATTAGCAGTTTTTAGCCGGTTTAGCAGACGTAATTAGGTTATACGTGCTACAAATGATTATTGATAATGTTTTATTATTATTGTATTGTATTAGTGTTATAGTTAGCGGATGTTTATTTGGCGGATATTTTTGACGAGCTGGAGAGTCGAGGACAAATGACGGTGCTCCATTTGGGTCAACACTTATCCATGAAAGTTTGTACTACAGAAGCAAGTGTGCAGTCCACACAACGTTTCAGTGCACTTACGTATTGAGACACAGCCTCTGTGTGTGAAGCTTTGAAACTGCAGTACCAGCTTTGTTTGATAGGAGCTAGAGCACCGTTTGGGATACGTAGCACTTTAAAGGACCATAGAAGAAGACGGTACATATGTTGTTACCTGTAGGTCAGTCATGGCTGCAGATTACAGTAATCTGATTACTCCGAGTTATTGGTTTTTGATGCTCAAAGTGCCGGTCCTGTCGTTAAAGATCGTTATCTTACCAAAACTAAATGAAGTTTTTAACTAAAACCAACCAGGAATGTAACCAAGGCAACCACCAAAATGGCATCCACTGAGTTGTGTTGTAAAAAGAATGTATTTTATCCATAACCATGATCTTTCTGTAGTTTCTATCTTTGTGTCTGTGGCTCAGTGTTTGAAGCTGCGGAACAATACTGCCGCCATCAGGTCAAAATGGGAATTACAGCAGTTTTCTGTCATTTTCACGGAGCAGATATCGTTTAAAAAGAAACTCCAGCTATTACAGGATCAGATACATCTCTCCAACAACTTATTCTTGAAGATTTTCACCAAATTTTGTTTGATGAGTACCAGTTAGCGAAAAGGCTTGACTGGGACGATGGTTTTGAACCAGCTGAAAACACGTTATGAGTTTCTTCTCTCTGTCTTTTTATAGATGCAAGTGTTTAATCTATTTTTATCTTCTTTTCCTTCAGAGGTCCTTGTCTCCTCGCTCCATCTCTCCTCCTCCCTCCCCAGAGGTAAGTTCTTTACATCTCATGGTGTAGATTCCGCTTCCTGTTTACATTATTACTTATGTTGATGTACAGAGTCTTGCAAACACTAGAAAATAAGAAAATACACTCACCCATTAGAGAGGGAGGTCAGAGGTCACGGCACCCTGATCTGAAACAGAGAATGGTGGAAAACAATAAACTTCTTACAGAAGCAGATTTCTACCTCAGATGCATTGTGGGTGTATGTGTGTATATGAAGGTTTATTATTATTGTTTGGCAAATCTCTGAATGCTTTCTGTGAATCATCTTCTCTCTCTGTGAGAACAGTTCTTATGAATCTATTTCTGGCTCTGGGATTTTGCATAACATTGTGTTTACACCTCGAATCCAAAGTCAGACAGGCCTTCAGTTGTAAAAGTGGTCATTGGGGATCTTCTAGTGGTTCTCAAGGCGGTTCCTAATGTCTGTTAATGCATTGTAGTGATAAGTTTTAGGATGTCCTAAGAAGACTTTCTCATAAAGATGTTTAAAAAATTGTAATACTCATCTGAGGTGGTCTGACAGGAAATGATGCTGGTTTTAACTGAGGAAGAGCTATCAATGATGTTCTGTGGCTGTATGAGCCATTGGAGGGGTTTAGACATCCTTACATTGGGTTGATATTGTCAAACCCTTTAACACCAAACATATCACATTTCATACAGATTCTAAGACCTATTGCATCATTTTATGGTAAAAACTCTGCTGAAAAGCTGAATCTGAAGCTTGTCTTCTGCCCCCTGGTGGTTAACCTTTCCACTGCAATAATTCTGGCATATAATACAGTAATAATGTATATGTGAATTATTTCTGTTTTGTTTCTTGTTTGTTTTTCAATTTTTTTAAAGGGTTGAAAAAATACTTCAGATTGAAAAAATATAATTTTCTGCCCCTTGTTTCTTGGGTCAGGCTTTAAATGGTTAAATCAAATCAATCAATCAAACTTTAGTTGTATAGCACTTTTCATACAGATGCATCACAAAATGCTTTAAATCATAAAAACAAAATATCTCTCTCTATATATATTAAAAATAATAATAATAAGGCTAGTAAAAAAGATATTAAGTATAAATTCAATAACACACACACCTCAAAGAGGCAAAGTAAGACGTTCTACACATTATTCTGGGCGTTCCTTTGATTCATTGACTGTTTCCTCCTCCAGTCACAGAGGAGGTTCTGTAAGCTCATCTGGTGGCTCTTCTTGCATTTTAAGTAGATTTTGTTGAAAAGTATGATGGAGGTATGATGTGATTTTTGGTGGTTGAAGAGATTCTAAGGTTCATGTTAGTGATTCCACCGGCCACTTCTATAAGCTTTCTGGTCTTTTGGAAGATTTTTTTATTAATTATGAAGAATTTGCAGGTTCTTTTGGTCCATGCATTTATCAAGGAGTAATTTCAGATGTGTATCAGCCAGATACATGGATCCCATGGATCATTGTTGGACACTATGAAGGTTTTCTGTGTGATTATTGTAATCCTTTAAAAGTCATGATTTCAACTGAGGATGTCCTTGATGCTGTTTAATTATTCAAGAAGATCTACATAAAAGTTGTTTTAAGGAGCTCTTTGAAGAAGAGATGAGGAAGGTGTAAGGGTCTTGGGGGATGTACTCCCCCTTTAAGATGTCCCAGTAATAATTGTGATGGTTCCTAAGTGGCTACAGTGGTTATGTAAAGGTTGTAATGGTCAACGAGAACAGTTTGGGAGTTCCTATAAGAAACAAGCATGGCTATCACTGGAAGTTCTTACAAACCTTTAGCAATTACAGTGGTTACTGGAGAGCTTGTCTGATCATTCATATGCTTCAAAACATCCTTTAAGATGCCCCAGTTGTCACTGAAGAGGTTCTGCTGAAGTTATCAAGTGATAATAAAGAATTTTAGATTGACATTTAACATGGCTTCAGCTGATTGTGAAAGTCATAATCCAGGGGCACTTTAAGGTTTTTAAAGGGGCTCTTATGGTCATTTAGAGATCCTTAAGGTCTTTTCAAGGATTAAAGTCATTTATAAAGTGGTTTCATTTATATGTGAGTCGGTACCACAGAGTCACCATGATCCTTTGGGCTCCTTTAAGAGGCTTTTCTGGTTCGTGTTAGCTTATTTTAAGAAAAATGATATGTTGTTAATTTAACTTTGGCTTCATGGAAGGACAGGACTTTTTAGTATTTGCATGAAGGGGGTCCTCAAGGAAAATAGGTTGGGAACCATTGGTTTAGACCATCTTTCTGAGGTTTTACAGGTTCTTATTGTAGCTCTAGTTGTCCTCTCTGAGGTTCACTGCAGGGGGACAGTTGTCTCAACATTTCCCGGTTACCACGAAGCAAGGCTTTGACCCGTCTGTGTTCTGCTGTCTGTCCAGAACTCATCCAAGGAGTCCAGGGAATGGCTGGAGAACCGATCCCCTGGAGGCTCCTCACCTTGCTCCACCATCCCGAGCAGCAGGACTCACAGCACACACTCACCGTCAACGCCCAACATGGTGAACACACCCACCACACAGAGTTCTGGTTCCAAGAGCATCCTGCACCACTTCCACCGGCCAGGTAAAAACCTCTTTCTTCCTGTTTATAATCCATCTCTTTTCTTAAACCTGACCAACACCCCACTCTGACATAACCACACATCATGGAAAATATGTTAATTAGTTTCAGAAGGGTCAGATTATTGGCACCAAGCAGAAAAATCATCTAAGGAGATGATGAAACTGTCCAAGGATTTATTATAAAGTGGAAGGAGAGTGGGGAACCATCGTCTTCTAGGAAGAAATGTGGTGGGAAAACATCCTGAATGATGGTGATTGGTGAAATCACATGGAAGAAAAACAACAGTAGAGCTCAGGCCTATGTTTAATAGTGAAAGTAAGAACATTTCCACATGAACAATGTGAAGTGAACTCAAGCAGCTGTGTAGCCAGAAAAAAAGCACTAATCAGTGAAGCTAACCGGAGAACAAGGCTTCAATTTGCTAGAGACCATAAAGATTGGACTGAAGCCATGGAAGATGGTCATGTGGTCTGATGAGTCCAGATTGCTGAAGGGATGAAGCCATCATACCTACTGCCTACTGTACAAGCCTGTGGCAGCAGTCGATGATCTGGGGTTGCTGCAGTTGGTCAGATCTAGGTTCAGGTCTCGGTTCAAGGTCAGGTTCAAGTCTAGTTTCAGCAACATTATGTGTCCACAGGCCATATTTCAAGATGTACCAGCAGGATTCATCTGGTTCAGATTGTGAAAGAGGGGTTCAGGTTCAGGTCTAGGTGCAGGATTCATGGGGCTCAGATTGTGAAAGAGTGGTTCAGGGAACTCAAGACATCATTTTCACACATGGATTGGCCACCACAGAGTCCAGACCTGAATCCCATGGAGATGCTTTGGGATGTGCTGGA
Source organism: Atherinosoma microstoma (assembly GCA_037177055.1). Taxonomy (NCBI): domain Eukaryota; kingdom Metazoa; phylum Chordata; class Actinopteri; order Atheriniformes; family Atherinidae; genus Atherinosoma; species Atherinosoma microstoma. The sequence continues at coordinate 30,885,542 of JBBBVU010000012.1, forward strand.
GGTCCAAGTCTCCCATCATCATGACAAGATCTTGGACAAAAATGAAGGCAACTCTGGACAGAAATAAATGTTGTGACATTGCAGAATGCTGCTGTAATCAGAGATAAAGACGGTCCAACCAAATATAGAGTGACTGTGTTTGGATGGACGTGTATGACGGGTAACGAAGGAGTTCACGGGAATGTTTCAGACTAATTCTGTGTCCTGCCTGAACGACAGATCTCAGCATATTTAACCTCATGTGAAACGTGGTAAACCTGAATATTTCAGTTTGCAGGTTTCTGATTGTTTGTGTCGTAGCTGAACCACATTTCTAGGCTTCTCATTTCAGCTCCTCAGGAACATAAACAACATGAAAATATGCTGTTTTTAACAGAGGTGAAGGAAAATAGACTGTAAACTGTAACATGAAGCTTTTTGTTCTTTCAGAAAATGGTGCAAACATCTACAAGAAGCCTCCCATCTACAAACAAGGTAACTGACCAGTGTTTTCACTGGAAAAAAAGAACTTAGATTTCTGATGTACATGAATGAAACCGTCGTCTGTCGCTGGAATTAAAGCGTGCGCTGAATGTGGGTCAGCTGCAGCCCCCTGCCCTGTAACCCACCACGCATGAGTTCATAGTGTTTAATCAGCTTTAACATGCTGTGTGTGTGTGTTTGTGTGTGTGTGTGTGTGTGTGTGTTTTCGTGCAGATGTGTCGTCCCCAGCTGTCCCTCAGGGGAAACACATCGAAGATCTGATCATTGAGTCCTCGAAGTTCCCAGCAGCTCAGCCTCCTGATCCAAACCAGCCCTCCAAGATCGAGACAGACTACTGGCCCTGCCCCCCCTCCCTGGCTGTGATTGGTACGATCCAAGCCAGCACACATGCACACACACACACACACACACACACACACACAAATAAACGCTATAATAAATGAAAAGCCTCATGCTGCATGGAGAGTGTATTAGAAAGAGGAGATTTTCCAGGTGTGCCAGCCAGGTGTAAATCCTGATAACACTTCCCTCCCATCACATATTCATCAGCTTGCTTCCTTGCTTCCTTTCCTTGTGTCCTGTCCTCCCTGCAGAAAAGGAGTGGAAGAGGAAGGAGCAGAGGGATGAAGAGGAGGAGGATGGAGAGCTGGATGATGAGCTGTGGGGACTCCGAGCTCTTCAGAAACAAGAACTGAACAAGGTGGGGGATGTTGTCAGATTTCTGTCGGGCGTGCTGCGAGCGACCGGCTCCTCTAAGCTGCTTCTGTGTTTCTGTGTTTGTCAGATTCAGTCCAATCTGGGAAAAATCATCTTGAAGGAGGAGCTGGAGAAGTCTGCGGCTCCTCTGAGGAGGAAAACCCGCTCCCTGCCGGACCGCAGCCAAAACTCCGGTACGAAAAAACCAACTTTCTGTCGTCTCTGCAGCAACAGCAGATGTTTTCAGATCGTCGTCATCATATCAAGCTTTATACATAAAAACCTTCACACCGTATATTATAAACAAACACTCCAATCTTCCTCGCTCACAATAACACACACACACACACACAGAAAAAAACCAACACATTTACTTCCCCCTCTTTTCTCCTCCTATTCTAAATGTGAACTAAAATCCCTAGTTTCTGCCTCCCAACTGAATGTAATAAAAAGGAAATCTGGCTTGACGCTGCTGTGAGGAAACCATATCTTGGGTCTATCCGTCCACACCGGGGAGGACCAGCCCACCACAGCAGGCTCCACAGCAGGAGCCGCCCAGATCCAGGCAGGTCCGGGGGCCACACCACAGCCATAAGGCTGCCGTGCGGGACCCCAGCCACCCAGATACGGGCCAGATGAGCAGGCAGAGCCCCCGGCATGGTGGTTCCCCCGGAGGAGAACACTGGAGAAAATAGTGTTAAAAAGTTAAAACAAATATACTCAAATATAGAGATAGAATAAACCTAAAAACAATAAGAACAGATAATAAGAGCAACAAAAATAAGAACACACATAAAGGACTTTATAAAAAATAAAATGAATAATAAATCTATAAATAAAAATCAGTTAAAAGCAAAGCTCATCATCATCATCATCATCTTCATCATCTTCTTTTTCTTCGTCTTTTTTTGGGAACTGAATACATTCAAATTATGATGAATAAAACTTTAAAAATAGTACAAAATCTTTCTGCATTCAGTAATGTTTTTATCTTATCAGCTAACATCAAATATTATCTTACATGTGTTATTAACACGATGATACGGGTTTATGTTCTCCCCGTGTATGCGTGGGTTCTCTCCGGGTACTCCGGCTTCCTCCCACTGTCCAAAGGTATGCATGATAGGTTAATTGGGTCACTCTAAATTCTCCTTAGGAGTGTGTGTGTGTGAATGGTTGTCTGTCTCTCTGTGTTGGCCCTGCGACAGACTGGCGACCTGTCCAGGGTGTACC
>JBBBVU010000012.1:30934305-30946141 GCA_037177055.1 Atherinosoma microstoma
AGAATAGAATAGAATAGAATAGAATAGAATAGAATAGAATAGAATAGAATAGAATAGAATAGAATAGAATAGAAAAGGTGTGATATGCAAAAGAACTCTGATCGGCTAACAAATGTAGGTGTCGGCCCATTCAAATTAACCAAATGCAGGAAGCAGATGACAATGCAGTGCATTGCGGGTAAACAACCAAAACAAACACGCCGTGCGTGCAGAACTCGCCAGGAGAAATGGTTTTTGGTCAGACGTGGAGTGAGAAGGAGGTAAAGGCTCTCATAGAAACATGGTCCACCAGAGACCGCTGGGATCTGATGAAGCTCCACGTTTTGCTCTTTTCTGATGGAAACAGAAGTCGTCCTGAGTTAGTTTTCTTCCTCATTGTTTGCTTTTTCTTGTTCTTGTTCGTTTAAAAAGGTCTGGTTCGTTTGTCAGGGTGCAGTGTGAAAGCAAACTCAGGCCCCAACAGACTGTTAGGTGTGAATGCATCCTGAAACTCGGCCGTCTTTGTGTTGCTGCTTCTCTTGGTGGAAAAATAAGCTCCAGTCAACAGCACAGATTACTTCCTCATACATCCGTCACATGACTTGTGTTGTTTTGGGGAATATGCTGAAATGATGCTGCTTCACACAACTGCTAGAGTCCATAAACTATAATCAAAGGGCTGTATCAAGCTGAAGCTTAGACAGACTGTGGGAAGTCTTCATGAGGCATTTCTAAATAGATGTACAATAGTTGTACTCTGCAGGCGGATCGAGGTCTAAAACTGAACCTAACTGGAATGAATCCCACTGGCTAACAAGCTGATGCATCTACACAAAATCTGTTAAATAGCCAACCTTCATGTATTTCATCAACATCTTCAGAGGTTTGTCCGGTCATCTGACAATCATGGTACTTGTTGTTTGATCCTTTTTTTACTCTGATTTGTTTATTTGTGGCCTGAAGCAACTTGAAATCAAAGAAACTGTGGTGACGGAGAAAAGGAGGCCTGTGCTGCTCCTGTAATTGGCTGGAGTTGAAAAGTTTAGAAAAAGTGATTTAAGCTGCTTTACCATGAAAACCAAACCCTTAAATTAGCCAAAAGATGGGATTCTTGCAAAACTCCTAAACACTGTGCATGTGTGTGCAGCTGTCTTTGTGGGGACCTTTGTATTTTTATGCCACATGAGGACACTACTGCCTTGTGAGGACATTTTGGCCTGGTCAGGCCTTCAGAGGGCTGTTTGAGGGTTCAGAGTTGCTTTTGGGACTCAGGTTAGAATCAGATGTGTCCATGGCCTGTTACTGCATCATGAACGAAGACAGAAGTTAAAAACATGTGTGCTGCAGGGTGTGGAGCGGCTTTCTTTCATCTTAGCGGGTAAATATAGAAGAGAAAAGCATCGACATACAAAGACTGACTCGGGTTCATGCTCCAATCAGCTGGAAACCCAAACCACCTGAGAAACCTTTAACCAGTACCACACCTTTTCCCCTTATAGTTATGAGAAATAAAATTACGTTAATCAAAATAACTAGAGATGTATTAATTATTAAAATAATGCAATCACATAAAAATGGCAAAATGCAGCAAAGAAGGAGAAATGATTCACCACTAAAACTCAAAACATCAAACAAGTGATTTGCAGGACTAAAGGGTCCCCACATAAAGCTGAAGAATCATTAAGTTTTCCTCATCCAGCTACTTTAAACAACCTTAATACGTCCTGAACGCTTCTTTCACTTTGTCATCAGCACACGTGGGAGTGGAAACAAACTTGATAATGAGAGAAATATGCTAAAATTGTTGGTTTGGACACTTTAAAGACACAAACACGCAGAAATCTGCTGAATCTAAACAGTCTATTAGCTCAATCCCCTGAGACCTGGAGGAGGAAGTGATGATGATGAGTAGGAGGAGGAGGAAGGATGATGGAGGAGCACAGGCGGGTGTTTCCGATTGTTGTGTAGCTGTAGTTAACATACCATCAGTGCGATAAAGACTCCGCAACGGTGGAGACGAGGGTTAGAACTTTGCCCCCTACAGGCAAAGAGCAGCACTGCAAAAATAAGTCTTACATGCAGAGACAAGAACAACAGAAACCATGAATTAATCAAATGATTTAACCTCTCTGAGGTCAGTAAATAAGTTCTACAAGTCTTAGTGAATATCTCAGGACCTCTGAATGTGAAAACTTCTTCATATTCTTGCCCACAAAGCTGCTATTTCCCACTCATAAGCATTATAATCCATGTGAGCAGATTTCCTTTTGCATATTTAAGCCCTGTTTCCACCAAATGGTCTGGCTCAGTATGGGACAGGGCACATTTTTTTGGGAAGGGTGCACGAATATCCTATCTTTTTTGGGATCCTTCTGTGAGGTCCAAATCTTACCGAACCAACCCTAAAGAATGGAGCTTGACACATTGCAATCCATAGTATTACGTTCTTTTTTGTTATAGCAACACAGCGTCACACTATTACGTAGCCGATGCAACCATCGCCTGGCTGTGGAAACACAAAAGAGATTCCCCCATCGTGGAACCACTGACGACACTGAACCAGGCGATGCTCTGAGAGGAGCAAGGTGATCCAGAAGGAACATCTGAACAAGTTTAAACAGCTGCTGCAGACCAGGACGTCTCTCTGTAGGCAGCGTCAGGAACTTTAAAGTAGCACTAAGTAACTTTCTGACCATTAAACTCTGTTTCTGACTCGTTTTGATGGTACAGTGATACTTATCATGTACACTCCTGGATTAACCGTCGTTAGGGGAGATCTCAGAGAAGAGACGAGATGAAGACGATGCTGGATTAGCTAGCCCCCATGTCATAAGAGCGGAAATGCAAAGGAAATGTTCTGGACAAGTCGCAAAACAAAGACGTCCTACCCTGTTTTGACAACCGACTTATCCGGAACATTTCCCCGTGTGTGAACATAGTTGCGACGTTAAAAGTCCGCGAGGAAGCAACATGTTTGAAAAGACAACTCTGGTTACAGAATGGATGGACTTTATCGCACATATTCCGCAAAGCAAGTCTGAAAGAGGCTTAAGAGAAAAACTGTGATCTGTGCTGCTTACCAGAAGGGAAGGACAGGTCCAACTTCCTGACATGAAAACTGACTGAACTGTTTGTTTTTGCTTAAAATGATCATAATGAAATAATTAAATTGGCTGTTTTATGACTGGTTGAAAACAAAAAGTGATTAAATTGTTAATGTAGAATATCCGTAAATAAATATAGATACATATCAGTAAAATAACTCAGATATTTAAAGCATATTTCAAAGTAACAAGACAATTAGAATATTATTACACATGTACAGCCAGTAAAAGAGGAAATATTTAATTACTTCAAGACATTTTTTCAACATCACCATTTTCCCACTTTTTTGCTTCAAGCGGGACAAGCAGCAATGAATTGTGGGTAATATGCTTCGGTGAAGTCTGCATAGATGCAGACTTTAACGAAGTGTGGCGCAAAAGGGGCGGGGCCAACATCCACTCAGGAGAATCAGGACACACTCGAACCCTCAACGCAATCCAGGGGCACGAGGGCGGAAGTGAGAATATCGGGACACGGCCCTCGTGTTGAAAATGAACAAAAGAGAAAAGGTCTCGTCGCTGTCAGAGGCCGTATATGCGGTCCATTGACCCAAATCATGCATCAGCACCTCCACCTCTATGCAACTTGCGCACACGACATGTTACCTCGCGTCTAAACGAGCGGCCTACGTACCAAACGGACGCTACGAACCCGTGGCAGCCATGACGGACACGTCGCCAGCAGCAACTACATCCCAGCCATTAGAAAGACAGACTGAAACTGAAGGAATGTTTTTAAATAAAGAATTATTAGAAAAATATAATGACATTTGTGGGGAAAAAGTAAAGTAAAAAAAAGTAAATGTTACTTTTTTCTCTGATTTCAAAGTTCTGTAAACTCTTCGTCCTTTCTGTCCTTATTGTCTCACATCACACATTGAGTTGACTTTAATGTATCAAATATATTCTGATAGCAAAAGTTTTTCTAAAAAAAGAAAATTTTTCAACTTACAGGGCAGAAATTTCCACAACAGCCACCGTAATTAAAAAGTAATTGCTCCACTCTGACTTGTATAATTACCCTTTAGCTAAATAAACGTTATATGACTCCTCAGTCTATTAAGACGAAGGATTATTAAGGGATCAACTTTCTGTTTTAATGCTTTCTCCTTGACAAGATAATACAATTTCAATCCCTTTACGTGACATCAGTGTAAGAAAACTACTTCTGTATATTTCATACGTGTATTTTACAAAATAAATCCAGTATTTTCTTTATTTTTTGTGAAGTTGTCTCCTTGTACTTTAGTTTAAAGCTATTTGATCGTCAGACGGGTGAAGGATTTATCTCCACATCATCATCATTTCTAAACTAAAGTTATCCTCTTTCAGTGGTGTGATAAGATTGAACCAGTAAGCCCAGTACCTTTCTGTTTGTCCATGTCTGACGTCTCAGCGGCTGCTCATCTTCACTCTCATATCTCTGATGAAGAATCCGACAGAATTCCTCCTGTTTCCTCCTCTGAACTCCCTCTGTCAGCTCTGTGGGAAGCAGGCTGAGGTCTGACGGCCGAGCCCTGCCTCTGGGAGTCCTCAACACATGAGGGAGGAGAGACGGTCGGACCAGCACTCCCATTATGTGTGACGGGGAGAGAGAGGGAGAGAGAGAGAGAGGGAGGGAAACAACAAGCAACATGAGAAATTCACAAAAAGTGGAATAACGCTGCATTATTAATATTGAACTTTTTTTCTTTCACGTGTTTGGGTTAAAACATTTAAATGACAACTTGGTGAAAATGAACACATCGATGATAGATGTTTTCTTTAGATTCATGGAGATTTACATCAATAAAAATCCATAAAGATTCTCAGAAAATGTAAAGAAAGAAGCTGATTTTAAGTGTAGCATTTGTTTGATGAATTTTTCGGTCTGCAGAGATCTCGTTCGTCATGTTTCCAACATGTAAAACCTGAAAGTGAGCAGCCGTCCCAGGAAATGACTCAGCTCTTTGATATCATTAAGATTTTTACAATGTTCCTGAGACCCGGCTGAATGAGCTCGCTTAGCTTGTGGATCTGGAAGGTTCCTCTTATTGATCTGAGTTCCTGGCTATGACTAGCTTGTGCTAACCTTCCTCTAGCCTCCTGGTTGCTTGCTAGCTTCTTGTTTCATCAGTTCCTCGAGGCTCATGCAAATAAACTGTAGCTTACAGACCCTCACATGGATTGGTACCTGAATATAGCCCACATAGAACATATCATACGTAGGCTGACCTCAGATTTCTGAGGATGTTTACTCATTTTTCACCCAACTTACAAAAAGTTTGAAACTGAGGCTGAAAAGTTGTGTATTGTTTTTTCTGCATGTTTTCTATGGAAAAAAATCGCAATGTGCAACAAACCAGATACATGACAAACAAATGACAATCTCCGCCGGAGAAATGTGAATGCCAGTAATTGCAGTTCCCCCCTCCTCCACTAGAGGCTGGCTGAGTAAATCTCCATAGACTCCCATGTTAAAAAGACCACCTTCACAGCAGAATTAAACATGTTTACAGCCTGGTACAAAAAAACATTTTATGTTTAATATGTCAAGTTTACCTTCATGACAACTGTGGGGGGACTGAATTTATTTATAACTATAATCCGTTTAGATGTTATTTAATCTGGAAATCTGTCATAATTAGGGGCGTGTCCTTTTGATTGACAGGTGTCAGATATCCGGCAGCAAGGAGGCAGAGGGTAGCGCAACCACGGTTTTTAGCCGACTAACAGCCTTAGCTTTAGCCCGCCTACATTCGTTAGCTGGTTAGCAACCGTTAGCTCCGGGTTAGCTCGGTTAGCTACAGGCAGCTCAGAGTTTGATGGGTGTCAATCATCCCTCCCCACGCTCACAGCCCCCCTCTCAGCTCCACCTCGTCGGCCATTTTTGTATTTTCCGAGAGTGACTAGACTCGTAGCGGTGCCAAGATGGCGACGGTGGGAACCTCCCAACGAGCCTCAGTTCAGCTCTTCAGAAACCTCCGGGTCACATGATGGAAGGTTTGTCCATATTTTTTACATTCTATGATGACAACACACTCCAGATAGCAGACACAAATCTATCTTATTTAGCTTAAATTGATTCTGTCTGTAAAGTTCCTGGAGATGACGTTGTTGAGAATCGGCACTCTACAAATAAAACTTGAAACCAGTTAAAACACTGGTAATGTTATGTGGCCCAAAAGTATGGACCATATGTCTATTCAATACAATTCAATTCAATTTTATTTGTATAGACCCGTTCATATCAAATCAAGTCAGGTTTTATTTATAAAGCTCTTTTCATGCAAAAAGCAGCAGAAATTTCTTTACATGATAAAAATAATAATTTGTGCAGATTTAACCTAAAACACACACCTGATCCTCTCACACACATACAGTACAGACAAAATGCATGTACAACCCCAGACAAAGGCGGTCACCATGGCAACAGCCCTGCAGACAGAGCAGGAGTAGCTCCCCATGAGGAGGTAGAAATGTTAATCAGTAAGTTAACACTTTACAAAAAGGGTCCCTTAATTAACATTTGTTAATGCTTTATTAAGCATTAATTAACTGTTAAATAAAACCTTAACAACCAGTTTTATGCATTAGCACAATACTGACCAATAACCCTCTTGTGTTTATAGGAAAAAATATATGCAACATATCAGGCAACAACTATAAAGTAACATACACATTGTATGTCGTGTCCATCCAAAATAGTAGAGATTGAAAAAGTATTAAACTTCATTCAAAAAATGTTTTTATTCAAAAATCTTTATACAATGACAGATAAGGAGGGCGTAGTCTCTGGGGAGAGGTTATATTAGTCCTGTAGGGATTAAAGGTGAGCATAGGCCGGTGGAATCAGCAATGTTACAGACAGACAAGCCAGGCCCCCCAGGATGTCCTCGTCAGGTGGATGAACATAATCTCCAGCTCAGGTGACGTAGAAAGGAAAGAATAAAAAGTCAGTTAGTAGCACATCGTCTTTTGTCCAAAGTCTATAACTCATCTACATAAAAATACATTAAAAAGAAACACGTTAGAATTAAAATAATTTACCTTTCCCATGAAAGTCCTTCGCTAGTCATGCTGGGTAAAATAAGATGGTAGATTTAACTTACCTTGATTCTCTGAGGTCTCAGATGTTCTCACATTAACTCAGCCTATAATCCAAATTCCTACACAAGTGATCACACGAGTGAATAGTAGACGATGGAGAATGCAACTGAAGGTTTGTAAAAGCAGAAGAATATGAAACAAAAGGGGGAAAAGGAAAATCAGACACATGGAAGAACTTTAAAATTGTTGCAAACAAAGAAGGCAAAGAGCTGGACTTGGAGTGAAGTGTGGAGGAGTTCTCGTGTACAACGGACACAAAGCTGGATTTTCAGGGTTGAGACAACACACCTGCTCAGGTAAGCCAGATGTCTTTTTCACTGTACTGTCTTAATTCTGGTAATTCTAGTTTGTTCTGGGGCATTTTAAGGTTGTTGTTTTAAGGTACCTCGGGGTTTTCAGCTGTTTAAACTGTTGTTTGAATTTAATGTAACATTTCTGCATTTAAACAGATTTACTCTTTCAAGAGATATTTGTTGAATATATTTTTTTATTCATTCTTTTATCAGCCTTGACCAACTAATAAAACAGTTCTACTAAATGGTGCATATAAATCTATCAGTATATACATGTGGGTCGGCAGGAGTGGGGGGGGAGGGACTGAGACGAGCTGAGGGAGCGGGCAGTAATGGTCAGAATTTTACCGGGAGTGGGATTGAAAAAGTAGTCCCACGCAGGACTCTACTTCAGTGTGCCTTCCTGGGTCATCTCCACTGTGGCTGCTGATTGGCTGCCTTGTAAAGATTGTACGCATGGTTAAACTCTTCAGCTGACTGGTCAGCACAGTAGCAATACATTTAGTCTAGACATGACATGACATGCTAGACTGTGGCAGAAGCAGCAGAATGAATTGATGAGAGGATTCCAGACACATTCACTAATGATACTTTTTAAATATTCGAGGGTGATGACCTCCCAACGCCCGTACTTTCACCAGGCCTTGAAGAACTTTTTCTCCCAAAAAGGGTTCTCTGTATTAAAGGGGTCCCCATACGAACCCTTGATGGACCCTTTCAATGAAAAAGAGATTTTCAGACTCACATGATTCTGGGTAGAACTTCTGCCTTCACAGAGAACCCTTATTTCTGAGAGTGAACATAAATAGGTGAGATTAGAAAAAAAAAAAAAAAAAAGTAAATAATTTCATAATGAAATAAAAATGAAAATGTCAAGTTATGATAAATATGATTTTTTTTAAAAGATAAAACTAGAATGAAATAAAATTTACTAAAACAAAAAACTAAAGTTATAAACTAAGCTAAAACAGTCTTGAGCCTCTTTTTAAAACCATGGATGGTCTGCAGCCCCGAGGTTCTCCAGCTGGTTGCTCCACACACGAGGAACAATTTAAGGCCAGTTACTGAGGACCTCATAATCTGTTAACAAGTCAGATAAATAAGAAGGCTCAAGACCATTAAGACATTTATAAAGAACCTTAAATTAAATCCTGATTTAAAATAGCTGCACGTGGAACCGATGCGGCCATTTTAAAGCTGGTGTAATGTGTTCCTGCCCTCTGGACCTCGTCAAGACATGTGCCGCTGAATTCTGGAGTACTGTAGGTTAGAAATGTTTTGGGAAGATCAGTGAGCAGAACGTTACAGTAATGTGTTGTTATAGAGATAAAAGCATCAGCGTCTCCGTGCTGGCAAGACAGAGAAAAGAGTGGACTCTGTTTTTGAGATAAAATCCTGTCTTTGAGACATTTCTAGTATATGAAATAAAATCCAGCTCAGAGTCAAAAAGGACTCCCAGATTTCTCAGAAGGCTTAAAGTTTGTAGGTTTGTTTAAAGGATCTCTCTCTTGTCTTCAGGACAGATGATTAAAACTTCAGTTTCGTCCCGGTGGAGCTGCCGTCCATGACTTTACATCTAAAATACAGTTCAAAAGGACGTAAAGTGGCTTTTGGTCATAGGTGTCAAACTCTGGCCCGCGGGCCAAATTTGGCCCGCAGTGTAATTATATTTGGTCCGCGAGGCATCACCAAAAGACTACTAGAGCTGGCCCGCCAGTCTTATACAGCACATGTACTGCTAATAAATCCCAGAATGCTCTGCTGGTGTTTTGGTGCATCAATCAGGACAGGACAGAATTTTGGCCCACTATGTAATTGAGTTTGACTCCCCTGCTCTCGGTCATCAGGAGACACGACAACGTAAATCTGTGTATCATCAGCATAGCTGTGAAAATCCATGCTGTGCTATGCAGAACCAGGGAGGGCGGCCATCTTTCCTGACCTTCCTGTCCCAAATGCCCTAATCCAGTTTGGGCTTTGGTTATGACAGATGACCTCTAGTGTGTGTTTCTGCTCAAACTGTCAGAAACAGACTTCATGAGGGAGGTATGAGGGCCCATGTCCACTAGTGGGGCCTGTGCTGACAGCCCAACACCGTGCAGCCTGATTGGCTGACCAGAGAACACCAGGATCAGCTGATTGGTCACCGGTGATCTTCACGGTTGAGGACAGGTTCACATGGAGAACATGTGATAGACGTGAGAGTCTGATGATGCCTTGGGTAGGTTCTGCTGCCTACGTCTTCCAGCATGACCAGTTTGGCAGTGGGTCTGGGAGGAGATCAGGAGAACATCCATGGTCTCATCAGAAGCAGCCCAGACGTTGTAGGGAGTGCATGCAGGCCTACTGAATCTCATTCTGAACAGGAGTTGGGTCGGCCTGTGATCTGATCGTTCCACTTTTATTCAGAGAATGATTCTGAATCCAGACCTCCATGGGTTCATGATTTCCATTGATCATTCTAAACACATTCCACTGTGAAATGAATGAAGATTTTCAACTGGAATATTTCATTCATCAAGAACTAAGATGTGTTGTTTAAGTGTTCCCCTTATTGTGTTGAACAGTGTGGTTTCAATGGAAGTCATTGGGGGCCGTTTTGACAACAAAGGTCACCAGAGGGAGAATCTGGGCCCAGTTGTTCAAAAGATCCAATCCAGATAAAAGTTATCTGGATTTGGGAATCTCATTTTTTACCTTGGAGGATCACGTAATCTGTCTTACTTTTATCCAGGTTGTTCAAAGCAATTTCCCCTTTTTGTTTTGAAAAGTGTACTTTCATGTTTTACAGTATGTCAGAAGTAAAAAAAAAAAGAAAAAAGATCAACATTAAGAAACAGGTTTAAAAAACATGTGCATTTGTTCAATTAGTGCATCAGTCCAGTATGTGTGAAACAAAGGTAAAAAAAAGAAAAAGAGTCACTGTAACAGTAGTTCAAATATGACTAAATAACGTGGTATAAACAGTATAGTATAGTGCAGTCAAATACATCTATATGTAATGTCTAATACATTTTTGGATAGCAACAGAGTATGATGTAATATTTTATTATCATATTATAGCATGTCATATACTTATACAGTACTATATGGTGTAATATTATCATATATATTATATCATATTCCTTCTGCAGTTTCTGCATTTCCCCTCTCTTCCATTAGATGGCGGTAGAAACCTGCAAGTCTCGCGATATTACCTCATTTCTGTGAGGAGAGGAAGAGTCGCGGAAGCAGCGAAAGGTTTTCCTGACGGCTCAGCAGGTTAACCAGCAAACAGCCATAATTACCGGCCTAGCCTGTAGTTTAAATAGCTTTACAGTTTGGATAGACCGTCACTCTGAAGGTAAAACCGACTGAATTTATTACCCAGCTTGTCTGTCAGTTGTATTATTTGATGTTATTTCTTTATTAGGTTAAACAAAAGTGTCTTCCTGCTATTAGCTGTTAGCCGCTAGCAAGGCGTAGACAGCAGTGTTAGCCGGTTAGCTCCTGTGCTACGCTAACAGCAGGAATTCAGAGGTTTCCTCAGAGAAAGAAGTCAGGTGATCGGGTTTAGTACTTCTCTAAAAGATGACTGCTTTCACTCCGCATGACTGTCATGCTGCTATGCGCTAAAGCTAAGTTTACTATTCAGCCCAGCGGAGTTTTAACCCGGTCAGCTGGATCCTTGTGTTTGGGTTCAGGTACCGAGAGACTGACCCGGTTCGGACTGTCACACGGGGTGTGACACTCTTGACTGTTTCCGTTTTTTTGTTTCCTCCACAGAGTAAAGATGACAGCCGCTCCGTACAACTACTCCTACATCTTCAAATACATCATCATCGGTGAGTTTATTGATCACTGATCACTTGTTTTTAAGTGTCTGAACTTCCTCATGTCCCGAAGTCCAGACCGATGTTTCACTTCACTGTTTCTGTTCTTACTTTCCATGATAAGTGAGCAGAACTTAATTCAGCAACCCTCTATAAATCTCAGCTTTGCAAAGTGCTACACACAAGGAAACGGGAATTAAGAGGAAATCATAAAAACAAGTGAGAGCAGTGAGACAGCTGTATATAATCCTTCATACGTCTGGTATGCATGCAAACATCTTCCATGCAGGGATTTCTAAATACAGCTGGCCACCTTTATCTTTTGATAAACAGCTCAGTGAGACTGTTGGAGTTTTCATGTCATGTCCTCAGGCTACAGTAGCCAGCGATGGACAGTGTTGTCTCTTCCTGCAGCGTACAGACAGAGCCAGCTGAAGATGAGTTCAAACGAGAATCTGCTGTTCGCACGTGAAGCTTAAACATCCTGCGTAAAGCAACGTGGCTGCTGCTCTCTGTGTGTGGTCATGTGGGAAAAGATTAGCTGCGTTCCTGATAGTTT
>JBBBVU010000012.1:30972468-30982782 GCA_037177055.1 Atherinosoma microstoma
TTAACCCCTGCAGAAAACTGCTGCAGATCTTCCACCAGTCTGTGGTTGCCACGGTGTGGTGTGCTGGGGAGGAAGCAGCAGGAAGAGAGACACCAACACACTGAACAGAGTGATCAGGTGTGCTGGCTCTGTGGTGGGGATGGAGCTGGAGTCTGTGGTGGAGGTACCTACCCGGGGCCATCACATTGTTTAACAGCACACTAGGCAGGGGTAGAGGGGCACCACAGTGAGTAGTAGGTTAAGACTTTTAGAACCGGACTAGGGCAAGAGTCTGCACTTTTGTTTTTTTGGTTTCAATTATATATTTTATTGCATGTTTTTATTATTACATAGTACTTTGTTTGTTTTTGTGCTGCTGCTGAGTCGTCAATTTCCCTTAGGGGATCAAAAAAAAGTATCTATCTATCTATCTATCTATCTATCTATCTATCTATCTATACAAACAGGTCACTGATGGTAGCGTCCTGTTTACTTGTGTTCCCAACCATAAAGCTCTACACTGGTTCGTGGGTACAACCACTGTTGTAGAGCATTATAACAAGCTCAAAGATGGTCTGGCTACTCTGTCATGTTTTCTATTTAGATTGTCCAAAATGTTTCCCCTGATAATTTCCAAAATAATTTTTTGAAATTTCTTCTCTTTATTTTTTTTTACCCGTCTAGTCGGGCATTATAGCAGCAGAATGATGCTCTGGTTTCATTTTCAGCTGCTATTTCTGATGAACAAATCTTAAAAACTGACTTTTTTGCTGGAAATAATTCTCCTGATTTGATTTTTTCTCGTGGCCTGGGGTTAAAAAAGCAAACTAAAAATTGGCAATATAGAAGAATCTTAATTTAAATCGATTCGGCACCCAAAAAAAAAAAATCATAAACGAATCGAAGGAAAGCATATGGCCCCAGCCCTCGTGAGAAATGTGTGTGTGTGTGTTTAATCTGCTGGTCAGACACGCCGGCCTTTTCCTTCATCAGTGGATCAACTAAACATGAGAACACGTCTCCATCATCAGCTCCGCCCGCTTGGTAACACAAATATCTAGTCAGCCAATCACGTGGCAGCAACTCAATGCTTTTACTTCTTCTTCTTCTACTTCTTCTGCTCTCTGACTGAAGGTAAAAACACAGCAAACACTGACGGCTACAAGCTTTGACCCCCCCCCGTCTGGTCCTGAACGAGGACCTGGTTTCATTACAGAACTTACTTGTGCGAGTTCTTCTTCTTCATCATGTTTGCAGACACGCCAGAATGTCCTGAAACACAAACACACACACTTTCAGCTTCACGTCATCCCCTGCAGGATCATCTGCCCCCCACCCCAAGTAGACAAACTCACCCCCGTCTGCTCGGGGCCGCGGGGCCGCTGGGCTCTTGAATGGGGTCTTCATTCATCCACCTGTGGAGGGGCAGCTGGTACGAGGCTGCCTGAGTGACACCTGCTGGGGGGTGAGGATGGAGGGTGAGGATGGAGGAGGGGGGCAGGAGGGGGGAGGGTAGGGAAAGGAGGGAGGAGGTGGTGGTGGGAGTGAAAGAGCACCAGGAATTAGGCCGGGCCCTGGAGAGGGTGCATTCAAGCCGGGTGCAGACTAACGCCTGGAGACTGAGACGACGGCAGCTGCTGGACTCGATGAGGAGACGGAGGGTCGAACCTGGGGAGAGAGACCAGACGGACACGTCAGCACCTGGAGGAAATTCCTCACGTTTTTTGTTGTTTCAATCAAAGGAGGTTCCTTCAGGGTTCCTCATAAGTCACGGGAATGGACGGCGATCCAAGGACTGAATGAAAAGGCGTAGAGTCTGATCATGTCACAGTTTTCAGCGATCATTTGGTTAAAGGTTTGGGAATGTCTTTACTTCAGCAACAACCCTGTCCGGGACATTTGTTGCACGTTTAGTCAAAAAACGACACGTCGCAACATTTCCCTTCCTATGACACGGAGGCTAGCCGGCTAGCCGCTCCGAGGTAAAAGAGCGGAACGTTTGTCTGAATGCAAACGGAATAAAAGACAAAGTCTGCACTATTACTGCTTTTCAGAGCAAGTATTAAAGGGGCTGAAGATGCAGAAATATGGAACATCAGAACAATTCAGAACATCTGATTCTAGCAGAGGAATTATTTAACATCCAAGCACTGTATCTGGGAGTGCTGGTCTGGTTTGGAGAGCTTTGATCATCATCAACATCAGCGCTGCTCAGGGTCAAACAGAAGCAGACTGGATGAAGCTGGACAGACTGGAGGCTCTGCACCGATGCATCACATCACACACTGGTCAGATGGTTTTAAAATGTTCGGCTCCATCCACGTCTTTTAGAGGAATCATGCCGACACAAACTTCCTCAGTGGAGGCAACGAAGCAGCTAATCTGAGACAGAAGCTCCACGTGATCCACCAGGAAGGAAACTAACCTGATTACTGCAGGTCAAAGGTCACACCGCAGCATGTTAGAGAGCCAAACGTCTATATTTACCCACAACTTTCTGTCATCTCCTTCCCACTGAAAATAACTTTACACAAATGAAAAAATGTGTAACCGAACTATTAAAGCAGGAATAAAAATGCAGCTTTTATTGCAGACTGACTGTAAACTGAAGACTGGAGCATCTGCAGGGTTTTAACTCGGCTCAAGTTTTTATCCAGACTCACTTCTTTTATGAATTTCCTGGAAAACAGGAAACAGCTGCAGAGATTTACCGAAACATGTTCAAACATAAACATAAATACAGTAAACGAAGCACAAACAGAGTTTGTTTGTTCTGAGGAGCTGGAAGGTGAGTGTGTGCCGTCAGGTACGCGGAAGGTTAACGGGAACCAGTGGATCACAACATGCTTCCAAGCAGAGTTAAAATGTTTCAGCCTGAGCGGAAAATTCATGTGATGCTTCGTAGCAACAGCCAATCAGGTTTGAGATTCTCTCTCGCGAATCAGTGGATTTATTCATCATGAACGACAGCGAGGATCAAGTTTGCCCATTACTTTACTGGTTTGGTTACAGGTAACGGGACAAATGTAACCTGGTTAATGAGAAGATGATGTCTGATCTCTGACTGATGGATGCCTCTTCTTTTTTTTTTCTTTTTTTCTTCCGTTTAATTAATTTGGCATAAAGAATAGTTTTAGAGATGTTGTGGAGTTTTAAGGCTTAAAACTGCAAAAACTCTACAGGCACTGGTGGATTTATGGTTAAAGCCAAAAAAGTGTCCAAGACCAATAAGTTAATGTCAAAGTGAACACACATAAATAATTTACTTCGAAGCACAGAGGTAGATGTCGGATAAAAAGTGTCTCTTTTTTTCTGTTTTATAGAAAAACTAAAGCAGTCGCAGCTGTAAAATGATCAGGTCCTGCCCCAAAAAGCCAAAAAGACTCAGAGTAAAGTAGGCACACACCTGTGTTGTGTTCAGTTCTAATCAATAACCAATCACAACAAGGTCAGATGTTCAAGACTCTCACAACTGCATCAAGTGACTTTATCACTTTGTTTGAAAAGGTCCCAGCAGGTAGAAAACCTCTGGTCTGGATGAAAACCAAGGAGTCAGGAGGCAGAAAAGCTGTTTAACAAGGTGGCGGTTACTGCAGACACACAGCAGGAAGATGACGACGATGATAATGATGATGGGAGGATTCAAACTCCTGATGTTTGCAGCTGCACAGCTGCAGCAGAAACCACAGACCTGCTGCACCGGGAGCTGCTGACCCAGATCAAGATCCAGCAGATACTTCCTGTTAACCTGTCTGTCCATGTGACACCATGTTCACCTGCACTGGAGAAACAAACCTGGAAACTATGATCTCTGAAACTCTGAAGGCTAAATGTGTTTAACTCACAGCGACTCATTCATTCATTTCCTTAATAATCAAGAGAATCTGGAAACAGAAAACATTTCAGCATTATGGCTTGAAAATATTTTCATTCCTTTCTGTGACACTCGAGGAAACACCTATGTTAGCTTCAGAGAAATGAATAAGTAAAACTACTCGCTGTGTGTAGTTGTTGCAGGATCTGTCATTCTGGAAGAATTTTAATGACTTAAAATCTGCTAATTCTGCACGTCTATGGCGTTTAGGTGTTTTTATTGTGCTTCAGAACAAAAAACAAACAAACTTAATAAAAACAACCAAAGATTAACTTCTTATACTCAATGACTAATCTACGAATCTTGCATCTAATGCAGCTACTCATTGAACTTCCTATTATTTATTATGTGCATTAGCATTAGAGAAGCTATCAACTAGCTTGTCTACGCTTTTGATCTACTGGACTAGATATCTATTAGCATTAAGATGCTGGTGTTAGCATTGAAGCGGCTAACAGCTAGCTTGTCTAGACCTGTGACCCACTGGACTAGATATCTATTAGCATTAAGATGCTGGTGTTAGCATTGAAGCGGCTAACGGCTAGCTTGTTTAGACTTGTAACCCACTGGACAAGATATCTAAGCAATAAAATGTTGGTGTTAGTATTGCAGTGGCTAGCAGCTAGCCTGTCTAGACCTGTGACCTCCTAGACTGGATACCTCTTAGCAAGAAGATGCTGGTGTTAGCATTGAAGCGGCTAAGAGCTAGCTTGTCTAGAGCTGTGATCTACTGGACTAGATATCTATTAGCATTAAGATGCTGGTGTTAGCATTGCAGTGACTAATGACTAGCTGTCTAGACCTGTGACCTACTGGACTACATATCTATTAGCAATAAAATGTTGGTGTTAGCATTGCAGTGGCTAGCAGCTAGCCTGTCTAGCCCTGTGACCTCCTAGACTGGATACCTCTTAGCAAGAAGATGCTGGTGTTAGCATTGAAGCTGCTAACAACTAGCTTGTCTTCATATTTTAAAAGGTACAGTGTTTAAGAATTACTGAAATCTAGTGTTAAAGATGGGCATAGCAATCACTTCAAATACCAAGCACAGTTGTGAATGGACGGTGTTATCGTGGATAAAAATGCGGATCTCACTACATACTTCAACATTATGCACGTCTACTGTGTTCTTCTATGTAGCTTTTAAAGTGTTACTTATCCCAAACAGCGCTCTAGCACCTATCAAACAAAACCATCACTGCAGTTTTAAAGCTCAGAGGGTTCTCACTTCACACACAGCAGTGTTTGTCCATTCAGAGACACCGTAGTAAAAATGGTGGAACAAATATGGCAGCTAACATGTATGTGGTCCCATCATGACAAGTAGATTTAAAGGGCTCATTCTAAGAAAATAAATCTAAAAGTTATTTTAGTTATGTGATTACATACCAACAGAAACACAGTTTTTAATGATATATTGTATATTTCTGTCATTGACCTTTGGTTTTGTTACACGCTGCACCTTTAAGCTACCTGCCGTTATCGGTCACGTTCATTATAAGACGTCTTCTCTTTGATTCAGTCCTCCATCCTGAGACAGACAGAGGGAAACCTCTCTTTTAACACGAAGAAAAAAAATAACTTTTATATCCATTGAGTGTTGCTGGATCTAATTCTACATCTGCATTTTTTTTTCAAAGTATAAAGTATTTGGTCAGGAAAGAGACAGAAAGTAATTTCTTCCCACTTGTGTCTGCTAAATACGATTAACACATTACAAGTCCATATCTCAGTTCTAGATATCACATTGTCATGATGACCATGACCAGCTGATTAACTGAAAAACAAAACAATCAATGAGATAACAGGCAGATTTGTCAAATCTTATAGTTTACTCTTTAAAACTAATAAATTAAATTGAAATAATGTGTCATTTTATTTTAGAGCCCGACCGATACGGATTAAATCGATTAAAAAAAATCGATTAATCGATTTAAATCGATTCAAGTTAAATTAATTCAATATCGATTCATAGAACTAAGGATCGATTTTTTTTATTTTTGCAGGTATGTCCATATTTTCTGATGACATTACCCAATTTAGAACAATTTTATTATCATGCTCCATGTTTTATAAAAGAATTTTCCCTGATAAGAAAAATAAGTGTTGTTAAACAATTAGCTGTAAATGAATCAAAATCGAATCGAAATAGACTATTGTGAATCAAATCGATTCAGGGAATTAGTGATGATACCCAGCCATAATGGATATAGAGAAGATACATACTGTACATGAACACAAATACTTCTAATACCCAGAATATAATTCAAGACTTAGAAACTGAACACCATTGAATTAAAATAAGGAACGTTAACTAATATATATATATATATATATATATATATATATATATATATAAATAAAAGTGAGTGATATATCGAAAATGTACTGGTACAGAGATTTACAACGATAACTGACATCATTTTGCCCATGTCGGTGAATTTGACATTTTAAAAAAATGAAAATACAAGGGGGTTCCCCAGTCAGTGCTCACTGGTCCCAGTCTTAATTAATGAAATATTTTACAAAAACTCTACAGAGTCATGCGGTGGACCCGTACATCAGTCTGACATTACATCGATGGGGAAAGACAACTGTGCACCAAAGTGCTGTTATCGTTCATTTATCGTTATCGAGATGAACTGCCATATGAGGCCATATCACCCAGCCAGAATATATATATATATAATTTAAAGTCAGTAGGTTAAATATGCATTTAATTATATCAGAGAATATTCATGGGGGTCTCTGGAAGAGATCCAAATCAGCATTATAAATGCATGTTGTTTGATTTTAAAGTAACTCGTATTAATGTGTTATTTTGGGACATCTACTAAGAGGGCTGCATTTAGAGTCTATGAAAACAAACATGAAAAGTAGCCACTGAAATAAGTGCTTTATCTTAACTTTAGACTGCCATGGGATCGGCGGCATCTGCCGTATCGGCCAATCCAGATACTGAAAAAACGCAAATATCAGCCCGATATATCAGCCAGCCGATAAATCGGTCTCTATTTTATCCTATTATTAGCTGGACTATATTTGGTTTTAGTGGAAGAACCCTGATGATAAACTAAAAATAACCACTGTTGTCTGTGTGAAACCTTCAAATACACCAAACTGGACAAATTCCCACATTTTTTCATCTTCTCAGATTCTAACATGGATGTTCCTCTAAAGCCCAGATGTAAGTTAATTAAACATCCTCCTCTGCCAGATGGTTTCAGGTGACCTTCATGGCTGACTGAACATGCTTGCAGCTTTCTCCAAAACTGATAAAACCGTTACTTTCAGCCTAAACACAGCCTGGTACTTTCCATCTGAGACCGGAGGAAAACAGGGGAAACTCAGTGACTGTAGAAGGAGGCAGTGACGACAACTAACACATGCCTGGAAGAAGAAAGCAGCAAGACTGCAAGCCATGATAGAAACAGTCTGATTGAAAGCTTCAGGACTGGCTCTTACACATCTGAAAGGTTAGCAGCTTCCACCAACACCTGTTTCACACTTTCACATGTTTTTCATGAAGATCTCGGAGGACGGAGGCCATCAGATCAGTTCAGGAGCACAGCAGCAGCCAGTTGGAACAGAGAAAAGGTCGAATGAGCAGGGCGGGGAACATGGGTTTTAGATGAATCACTGATTTGGAATCAGTGTTAAAAATGATTCTTATGGGGAACGCAAAAGGTGGAACTAGAAACGGTGGAAGTGCAGCGCCCGGACCGTCTGTGGCGTGCACGATGCAGACATGATGGCCGAGGGTGAACACTATGATGCATGAGTCACACCAGTTCTTCTGATATGAATCCCAGTTGGTTTGCTGGGACAGTCCGCTTTGTTTGGGGCGATGTGACTGTGCAAACACCCGTTTCCACCAACGGGTCCGGCTCGGGACCGGTTCAGCGTTTCCACCAACGGGTCCGGCTCGGGACCGGTTTAACGTTTCCACAGGTAAAAACAGGGAAGGCTGCCATCCTACTTTTTTGGGACCCTTCCATCGGGGTCCCAGTCTGGCTGTAATCCACTGATTGGTGGAAAGAATCATCACTTCCTGTGTGACTCAGCAATAAGAACAAAGCTCCGTGTTTACATCCCGATGGATGTTTAGTTGTTTAAAGCCACACGTCATGGAGAAAGGAGACAACCTGCAGGATGTCCCCCATCCTCCTCCTCTGGTTCTGGGTCGACGTCACGCTGTTGCACAGCCGACGCGTCTATCCAGGCGATACGCTGCCTACCAGGTAAGGGTACGGTTGCCGTGGAAACGCAACATAGATCAGGGTTTGCCGAACCAAATGGTCCCGTACTGAGCCAGACTGTTGGTGGAAACAGGGCCTTGGTAGACCTGATCAACCCGAGACCGCTAGGATCTGATGCAGCTCCAGGTTTGACTCTGATCCTGCATTCACCGATAGATGAGCCGGTTTTCTTCTTCACTGGTCGTCTCGTTTTCTTCTTCAGTCATCTCCTGATGCAGAGGTGCGGACGGGAATACGGGTCTGGTTTTGTTTGACAGTGCAGTGTGAAAGCAAACTGGGACCGGAACGTTGAACCGGACTATAAAGGTGTGATGCAGCCGAAGAGGATGAAGGAAAAAAGACGACGTATGCAAGCCGTGTCCAACTAGACATGTTACACGTTTGGGAACGCAGTCGTGGTCATGTGATCACACAGGGACAAAAGATGCATCAATAACCGTTTTATAATCCAATCACCATGTGTTTAAAGATTCCCACCAACACTAATGAGACATTTACGTCCCCAGCAGACACAAAACTCAATCATACCTAGACCCTGTAATCAGATTGATAATGAAAATGAGTGGAGGTGTGTAATTACCACAAAGACAAACAAAACACCGCTAACACCAGGGTATCTAATTGGAAATCTTTTTAAACGCTCTTCGTTACCAGCAGCCTGTCACAAGGACGCGTCATCTCTTCCCATGTCTTTAGTTTAAAACAGGATTTTAGCAGCAAGAAGCCGGAAACTTGGCGGATCTCATGGAGCACAAACCGGACACGTGGAGGTCTTAAAACTCCCCCGAGCGCCATCACTTATATCCTCAGCAGTTTCCCAGGAAGGGTGGTGTGTAATCATCAATCACCGTTTCGTCCCCATCACCGCCATGTTGCTACAGCCGCTTTCAGACCTGCATCGAGGAATAATTGCGGTAAATCCATGGCTCTTTAACCAGAGGTGTCTTTTCAAACGTACCGCTTCCTTGCGGACTTCTTACATCCCGGCCACGTTCAGATATATCGGGAACATTTCTTGTGCGTTCAGGACATTTCCGCTCCTATGACACGGGGGCTAGCCGGTACGTGTCCGCTACAAGGTGCCGCTCCGAGGTCCGAGGCCGAAATATTACTGCTTTTCAGAGCAAGTCTGAGAAGGGCTTAAGAGACCTCTATTTAGACCTGCAAATGATGATGAAGCCACTTCCTGTCAAACTTTCCACCAATCAGAGAGCTTAGATTAAGGATAATACAAAGTACTGTTAGTAATAAATCCTGTTTTCTTCTTCTGGTCGGCCTTTATGCTGCTGTATCTATAGATACATTCATTTCACATCATTTTAGCTTCATAATCTGACAACTGAAAGCATCACGTCTACGGTTACATGATGTTTTTAATTATTCTGAATGAAATAATACAGAATAAAAGTATTCTCCTTTGGGTTTTCATGGAAATATTAATTCCAAATAGAGGTTTACATGGAAAACCAGTTTAATCACTTTTATTCGATTCCGCTTTAGATCTGGGGGCTGGGAAGGGTTCTGATTGGACGGGTGAGGAAGTGACGTGTTTACGTCTACAGGAAGAAAATTAAATCCGCTTCCTGCTTCTTTTGTTTTGTTTTCGGCTTCAGGAAATCCACATTATAAGAACCGTTTTCTTTTGATATTGATTCTAGTTGTGAAGCAGCAGCTGGACACTCGTACACTACTTCCCTTTCACTTCAACAGTCTCGGCTCCAGTCCAGCGCCGAATATGGTCGTCATGGCGACAGGACGAGGGAATGACTGTAAACATGATAGAGGGATTATTTAATCCGGATTAAAAATCTGAATAAACAAACCACTTACTTACTTCAGATTTAAGTTAATTTCAGAATTATCATTTTCATTCGGAATCAGATGTTTAATCTCTTTAAAGCTGATTTAATTATTATTCCGAATTAAAGGGGATTCAAACTCTCATGTAAACGTGTCCAATGCACGTTGACTGGGACTAAAAAGGTTCCCAAAAATGGTGAGAAAATGTCCGAAGTTTTAAGGATTAAGGGGAGAAAAAGCTGAGGTATGACACAGAAACTGGACTGAAAATCAGTGGCACCAGGTCTGATGGAGGGACGGATCCTCCCCAGAACCAGGACCTCGACAGGTCTGATGGAGGGACGGATCCTCCCCAGAACCAGGACCTCAGCAGGTCTGACGGAGGGACGGATCCTCCCCAGA
>JBBBVU010000013.1:236762-250990 GCA_037177055.1 Atherinosoma microstoma
TTATTAGCACAAAGTGTTGCATTATTAGCACAAAGTGTTGCATTATTAGCACAAAGTGTTGCATTATTAGCACAAAGACTCCCAGCGGATTCTTCTTCATTGGTGTTCGGCGGATTGTTCTTCGTTGGTGTTTGGCGGACTGGGCATTGAAACTAGGAATCAAAGTCTAAAAAAATGTAACTATTCCGGGAGAATGATAAAGTTAGTCCTGGTTCCCATCGAGCATCGATGCTCGATTCTCGATGCCCATACTGACCTGAGACCGTCTGATCCCAGCAGAACTGATCCATCAGTTTCAGTTCCGGATCGATAAAAAACGCTTCTCTGTTCCAGGCAAAGGAAACGGAGATCCGAGGGACCCGGTTTGTGATCACAGGTCTGAAGACAGGTGGTCATTACAAGTTCCGAGTGATCGCCTTCAATGCCGTTGGTAACGGTGAGCCAGGTGAAGTCCCGGAGGTCCTGGAGGTCAGCGACAGAACCAGTGAGTCCCCCCCCTTTGTTCCGGTTCCGCCATCCTTGTCCGTTAGAGAAGGTTCTGGATCCTTCCGGAAGGTGTAATGCTGAGTGTCTTCCTTTCAGTCGCCCCCGAGGTCGACCTGGACGCCTCGGTGAAGGAGAGGATGGTGGTCCACGCCGGCGGAGTGATCCGGATCATCGCCTACGTGTCTGGCAGGCCGTCGCCCGACGTGACCTGGACCAGAGACGGAGCTGCGCTGCCTTTCGAGGCCAAAATCGAGACGACGGCCATCAGCTCCTCGCTGGTCATCAAACCCTGCGCCAGGAAACACCTCGGCGTCTACACGCTCTGCGCCAAGAACGCCGGCGGGGAGAAGACGAAGAACATCACGGTGGAAGTTCTCGGTGAGACCCGGTTTTTGTGAAACAGAATTAAACCTGCATCATGAACATGTTTTACTTAGCGGCATTGTGTCCCTTGTCAGACGTCCCCGGACCCGTCGGCATCCCCTTCGTCGCTGACAACCTGAGCATCGACTCCTGCAAGCTCACCTGGTTCTTCCCTGAGAACGATGGCGGCTCTCCCATCAGCAACTACATCATCGAGAAGCGTGAGGCTGAACGCAAAGCCTGGACCTCGCTGTCCTTCACCGCCAGCAGACAGAACGCCGTGGCTCACGGCCTCACCCCCGGCAAGGCCTACTTCTTCAGAGTGGCTGCCGAGAACAGCATCGGCATCGGACCCTTCGTGGAGACGTCAGCGGAGATCGAAGTCAAGGAGCCAATCAGTGAGTTTGCTTAAACAAACTTCTGGAACCTGGTTTGCATCATTGTCTCATGAGAACATGAGGAGATTCTCTGTTACTATGGAAACCATTTAACCAGTCATGTATTCGTGTCTTTAAGATGTACCGGACCGCCCCGAGGAGCTGGAGGTCACCAAGGTTACCAAAGATTTGATCAGCGTCACCTGGAAGGCGCCGAAATATGACGGAGGCTCCGAGATCACCATGTACATCCTGGAGGCACGTATGATCGGCAAAGACAAGTTCACCAGGCTGACGAAGGAGCTGCTGATGGAGAGGAAGTTCACCTACGACGGCCTGAGGGAGGGTGACACCTACGAGTTCAGGGTGATCGCCGTTAACGAGGTCGGACCGGGAAAACCGTCCTTCTGCACCAAACCGATCACCTGCAAGGACGAGCTGGGTGAGTCTTCATCTGCAGCTTCATGAAGCAATCTGTGGAGATGTAGTCTTTTATCTAAAAGGTGACTTTCCAACATTGAGGGTCACGGCTGGAATCAGTGGCTCCACCAGCCAAGTCCAAATATATCCATATAGCATACATTAATCTAAATATGTGAAAGATTTGTTCAAAATTTTTGCTGTAATCAATAATTTTATCCTCATCCTTACAGAGCCGCCAACCATTGAGCTGGACTTCCGTGATAAGATCATCATCCGTGTGGGCGAGAGCTGTCTGCTGCAGGGCCGCTACACCGGCAAGCCTCCTCCGGCCATCGTCTGGTTCCGAGACGACGAGGAGCTGAAAGCCGACAAACACGTCATGTTCAAGAACACGCTCAGCACCATGTCGCTGGCTCTGATGAAGGCGGAGCGCGAGCACAGCGGCAGATACGTGGTGCTGGTGGAGAACAGCACCGGCTCCAGGAAGGGCGTCTGCAACATCACAGTTGTCGGTACGAAGACGGAGAACCTGGATTTGTGATGGAGATGCTGAGAGTGGAGCAGTTTCTCATCCCAATATGTGTTCTCCCTGCAGATCGTCCGACTCCACCCGTCGGCCCGGTGGTGTTTGAGGAGGTGCACAGGGAGTTCATGGTGGTTTCGTGGAAGCCTCCTCTGGACAGCGGCGGCGTTGACGTCTCCAACTACATCATTGAGAAAAGAGACACCAACAGAGACCTCTGGACCACAGTAACATCCGCCACAACCAAGACCTTCTGCAAGGTTGTTTGGCCCGACTGCCGCCATGTTGTCCAGAGGTCTCCAGAAGGTTTCCAGAAAGTCTTCCAGAGGTCCTCCTGAGGTTTTCCGGAGATCTTCCTGAGGTCTTCCGGACTTCTTCCTGAGGTCTTCTGGAGGTCTTCTGGGTCCAAAAGCAGAAATTTAACCAATTGTTTATTTCTTAGATCCCCAAGCTGATGGAGGGCAGAGAGTACGTGATTAGGATCTCTGCTGAGAACATGTACGGCATCAGTGATCCTCTGGACTCGGAGGAGATGAAGGCTAAAGACCTCTTCAGTACGTCTCCTCAACATGGTTACCCACTTTCTCCTCACACTGCTGCTTGATTTCAGTCATATTGATCCATTCAATCCAGCCTGTAGGAAGTGTTTGATACATGATGTTGTCAGGGTTAGGACCCAAATTCAGGACTAGGCCAGAGGCAGATGGATGAGTTATTTCCCCAGATCTAAAGGCAGCAGAATGAAATACTGATGGAAAAACTAAGGCAAGGAGCGAAGGGTTGGCTGGGGCATAGGGTTGGTGGTGAGGGTAAATGCACCTACGATCAATAACACGACAAGGAATGAACAGGAAGTAAAAAGAATTTAACACACAGGGGGAGAAACTGTACAAAATAAAACAGGACATAAGATGAGAACCACACCAAAACCCTGTAAACCTGACAGATGTTCTCCTCATGGTTTCCCAGATCTCATTCATTATCATTATCATCATTATTAAATGTTCGTCTCCTTACCAGCAGCATGAAAAAATTATAAATTATAACCTGTATTCTCACACTTATTGATCCATTTGGAAAGATGACAATTTTCAAAAAATATCTTTGTTTTCCTCCATGAAGGAGTCCCTGAGGCCCCCGAGATGCCAACAGTCAGAGAGGTCTATGCCACCAATGTTCTGGTGCTGTGGAACCGGCCTCGTGATGGAGGCAAACCTATCACCAACTACATCCTGGAGAAGAAGGAGCCCGGAGCCAAGAGGTGGTCCAGGGTCACCAGAGACCCGCTGTACCCGGCCACTCAGTACCGAGTCCAGGACTTGGTCGAAGGCTGCGAGTATGAGTTCAGGGTAATGGCTGAGAATGAGCTGGGAACCGGAGATCCCAGCGTCCCCTCCAAACCCATCCTCGCCAAAGATCCCATCGGTCAGCATTTTCTCCAGTTTGATCTCGTTTCATGTTCTCTGTTGAAAGACACAAATTTTCTCTTGTTTTATGTAAAAATATTGATGGTTTAACGTTTGCTGTGAGTACATACAGAATACGTCTAGTTTTACTTTCAATAATAAGAAAAATTCTTTTGATGTCATTTGTCCATTTGCTTCATGTAGTGTTTCTCAGCAGGGGTGGTACCGCCCACCCAGGGGGTGTTCAGTCCCATCAGGGGGCATTCAAAGAACCTCAGGGGGCATTCAGAGACCATTAGGGGGCGTACAGAGACAGTCAGGGTCCGTTTAGAGACCATCAGGGGGCATACAGAGACCGTTAAGGTCTGTTTAGAGCCATCAGGGTCCCTTCAGAGACCGTCTGGGGCATTCAGAGATCGTCAGGGGGTGTACAGAGACCGTCAGCAGGCGTTCAGAGACCGTTAAGGTCTGTTTAGAGCAGTCAGGGTCCCTTTAGAGACCGTCTGGGGCATTCAGAGATCGTCATGGGGTGTACAGAGACCGTCAGCGGGCGTTCAGAGACCGTTAAGGTCTGTTTAGAGACCGTCATTGGTAATCTATTGTTTGATTTTGATAATTGACACTTATTTTGACCACTCTGAGTCAGAAGACAGGACATGTGTTAGGTCGGGGGACACTGGCAGAGCGAGGCTGAGAAGCACTGGTCTAATGGTTGAGATAAGCAGCCAAATTTCTTCCATTCACAGCTGATGGTCTTCTCTCTTCCCCACTATAGTGCGTCCCAGCCCACCAGTGACCCCCGAAGCCTATGATAAGACCAAAGACTCCGTCAGTCTGAAGTGGCAGATGCCCCGCCATGATGGAAAAGGACGAATCTTCGGCTACATTGTTGAGTATCAGAAGCCAGGTGCCGTAGAGTGGACTCAGGCCAACGAGACACCAGAGCAGTGTCCAGACCTCCACTATGTGGTGACAGGTCTGGCTGATGGAGAGGAGTACACCTTCAGGATCTTTACTGTCAACGCTGCAGGCAGATCTGACCCTGCCTACGTCAAACAGAACATCAAAGTCCACGACAGACTTGGTGAGTGGATCAGTTCAGCTTCGTGGGTCAGATTCTGAGGATCAATTATTTTATTTGCAGACATAGACAGATGATTGACGTCCTATTTGACTGACTAACTGGTTCAAATGTCCACTAAAATCTTCCTTTTCCATCCACAGAGGCGCCCGAGTTGCTCCTGGACGCCAACATGGCTCGTGACCACTTGGCCATGTTGGGCACCGATATAACCCTGAGCGCCATCATTAAAGGTGTGCCGACACCAACGGTCAGCTGGAAGAAGAACGACGGAGACGTTCCAGCTCACATCACCGTCGCCGTCACCGCCACCGGAACCAAAGTTTTCATCCCCAAGTGTGTCCGTCCAGATTCTGGCGACTACACCCTCACGGTGGAGAACGCTGCTGGGAAGAAGTCGGTTACTGTTGCCGTGCTGGTGTTGAGTGAGTGAAATGTCCAACACAAATGAAGAAATTCAGAATATGTGAAGTTTACTAACACTCTTTTGCGTTGGACAGACAAGCCTTCTCCTCCCAGAGACTTGGTGATCTCTGAGGTGACCAGTGAGTCTGCCTACCTGACATGGAAGGCTCCAGAGGACAACGGCGGTGCTGTCATCTCCCATTATGTCGTGCAAAAGAAGGATGTGGCCTCAGACCAGTGGGTGCCTGTTGCTGCAGCCAATAAGAAGCTGAGTCTGATGGCCTTGTACCTGATGGAAGGAATCCAGTACCTGTTCAGGGTGGCTGCTGAGAACCAGTTTGGAAAGAGTGACTTTGTTGTTTGCAAGACGCCCATCAAGGCTCTGGATCCTCTCTGTGAGTGAAAACTGTACCACATTAAATTTCTAATTTTACAGTCTAGGGTTTTTTCTCAGCATTCTGTGTAAACTGAGATAATTTCGTGTGTCCAGAAAATGCTCAGACATGTTCATATCTGGAGTTAGAAGTAAACTCTGCTTCTGTTAAAACCTTTCAGATCCCCCCGGCCCGCCTAAGAACCTGCACCATACTGATGCAGACAAGACGGAGGTGTGGTTGGCCTGGGAGTGGCCAGATCGCACTGGTGGAAGCGAAATTACTGGCTTCATTGTGGAGCACCAGGAAGAAGGTCAAACTGACTGGGTCACCTTCAAGACTGTGAGCAATAACCACAGTCATGTCACAGGTCTGGAGGAGGGCAAGACTTACCGCTTCAGGGTCAAGTCTCAGAACGCCATCGGTGTGAGCCGTCCTGATACCAGCGTCCCGGTCACTTGCCAGGAGAAGACATGTAAGACACGTGATTCTTGGCGCTGCTGTGGAGGAAGGCTTGTAAGGCTGGAAAACCCTAAAACTGCTGTTGTTTTGTTCTCTTTCAGTGCCACCTGCTATCGAAGTTGATGTGAAGCTAATCGAGGGCCTCACGTTGAAAGCTGGAAGTACTATTACTCTACCAGCCAAGATGTCAGGCATCCCCATTCCCACTGCCAAGTGGATGAGTGATGATAAGGAGATCGCATCTGAAGGCCGACACCACATCGAGACTGCTGGATCCTCAACCATTCTCAGCATTCCTGAGAGCCAGAGAGGGGACACCGGAGAGTACATCCTCACCGTGTCCAATCCTGCAGGGAGCAAGACAGTCGCCCTTCATGTCACGGTGTTGGATCTACCCGGTCCACCCACGGGACCCATCAACATCTTGGAGGTGACCCCAGATTACATGATGATCCAGTGGAGGGCACCCAAAGATGATGGTGGCACCCCCATCACCGGCTACGTGGTGGAAAAGAAAGATGTGAAGAAGCCATGGGAACCCTGGTCTGTTGTTAGCTCCAGCGGTACCAGCACCAAGGCTAAGGTGTCCAGGTTGGAGAAGGGCCGTGAGTACATTGTCCGTGTCCGTGCAGAAAACAAGATCGGCATTGGTGCCGGACTTGAGAGTCCTCCTACTATTGCCAAGCACATGTTCAACCCTCCTGGTCCGCCAGGCCCGCCTGAGTGCTCTGATATCACAGAGAACGCTGTGACTATGGAATGGACCCTTCCTGACTACGATGGCGGCAGCCCCATCAGCGGCTATGTGATTGAACGCAGAGAGATGACAGGAAAGTGGATCCGTGTCAACAAAACTCCTGTTTTGGACCTAAGATACAGAGTTTCTGGTCTGTTTGAAGGCAACACCTATGAGTTCAGAGTATTTGCTGAGAATGTTGCTGGAATCAGCGGGCCTTCTCCCCCCTCTGAACCTGTCAAGGCCATTCGTGCCATCACTAAGCCTGGACCTCCTGGTAACCCTAAACTGAAGGACTGGAGCAAGTCCTACGCTGACATCTGCTGGACCAAGCCTACAAGAGATGGAGGCAGCCCCATTCTGGGCTATGTGGTTGAAGCTCAAAAGTCAGGAAGTGCCCAGTGGGACAGAATCAATAAGGATCTCATCAAGATATGTGCTTACAGAGTTCCAGGCCTCATTGAAGGAATGGAGTACAGATTACGCATCAGAGCTACCAACAAGGTTGGAGACAGTGAGCCCAGGGAGCTGACCGAAACTATCCTGGCAAAGGACATTCTGGTGCCCCCTGAAGTTGTTGTTGACGTTTCGTGCCGGGACTCTGTGACAGTCAGAGCAGGTCAGATAATCAGTCTGATCACCAGAGTGAAAGGCAGACCAGATCCAGAGATCACATGGACCAAGGATGCCCGAGCTCTGTCCCGGGATAAGCGCACAGATATCAACAACAATTATCCTCTTTGTGAGCTAGTCATCAACGACGCCGTCAGGGCAGATTATGGAAAATATGCCATTCTTGCCAAGAACAGCAGTGGACAGGCACAAGCTACCATTTTGGTGAATGTCCTGGACACACCAGGACCTTGCCAGAACCTGAAAGTGGGCTATCCGACCAAGAAATCCTGCATGGTGTCCTGGGAAAACCCTGAGGACAACGGGGGCACTGAGATCACTCAATATGTTATTGAGTGCCGTCAGCCAAGCCAAAGAGGATGGACGGTGGTCTCCAATGACTGGACCAAGCGCCAGATCAAGGCTCCTCTTACTGAGGGTTTGGAGTATTTCTTCCGGGTCCGAGCGGACAACAAGATTGGTGCCGGTCCAACTATTGAGACCAAGGCACCTGTTCTGGCTGTTGATCCCATTGACAAACCCGGAGAACCCATTGACTTGCACATATCTGAGATTGGTAAGACCTTCTGTTTCCTCAAGTGGAAGAAACCAGATAATGATGGTGGTAGCCGTAACCTAGGTTACCATGTTGAAAAGAAACCAAAAGAGGCAGAGGAATGGGAGAGGGTTCACAAGGGCGCTATCAAGGAGACTTACTTCATGGCAGACAGATGCATTGAAAATCAGATCTACCAATTCAGAGTCCAGACTAAGAATGAGGGAGGTGAGAGCGACTGGGTGACCACAGCTGAAATACTGGTTAAGGAAGAACTTGTGGAGCCTGAGGTAAAGGTTAAACTGGATGGAACCCTTGTGGTGAAGGCAGGAGACTCTATAGCCATTGAAGCAGCAGTGAAGGGCAAACCCCAGCCAGATGTCAAATGGACCAAGGATGAGAGCACAGAGGAGATCAGGAAGGGCCCTAAGCTTCAGATAGAATCTGGTACAGACTTCTCTAAGCTGTTGCTTACTGGTTCCAGACGCACTGACAGTGGGAAATATGTTATAACGGCCTCCAACAGCGCAGGAACCTGCTCTGCTACCGCTGTGGTCAACGTACTGGACAGACCTGGCCCGGTCAGGGACCTCAAGGTGTCTGGTATCACCATCGACAGGTGCCACCTGGCCTGGGAAGTCCCAGAGGACAACGGTGGCTGTGATATCTACAACTACATTATTGAGAAATGTGAGACCAAGAGGGGAGTCTGGTCAGTCCATTCTAACGCCGTCATCACCAACAAAGCTAATGTAACCCGTCTCATTGAGGGTAATGAGTACATCTTTAGAGTTCGGGCTGAGAACAAGATGGGTCCCGGACCTGCAGTCCAGACTGAGGCCATTGTTGCTGGCACCCAGTTCAATGTACCTGATGCCCCCGAAGCTCCAGAGGTCACCAAGATCAGCAAAGAAGAGATGACTGTGCAGTGGTCAGAGCCAGAAAAAGATGGAGGAAAGCCAATCATAGGGTATCTGCTGCAGAAGAGAGAAGAGCATGCTGTCAGGTGGTCTCCTGTCAATAAGGATCCAGTCCCTACAACCCGGTTCACAGTTACTGGACTGTTGCCTCTCCATGATTACCAGTACAGAGTTAAGGCTGTCAATGAGATTGGCATCAGCAATGCTAGCAAGGCTTCTCGCGCCATCACTGCTAAGGATACAGTTGGTACGTAACAGATAATATTCTATATCCTAAATACCGTCATTAGGTAAAAAAAATAAATTTCCTTACATGCTCTTGTGTCTTCTTACAGAGCCTCCTGCACCTCCTACCAACTTGAAAGTTGTGGACAGCAGCAAATCCAGCATTAGCCTGGGCTGGACCAAGCCTGTGTCTGATGGCGGCGCTCCCCTCATTGGCTACGTGGTGGAGATGAAAACACAGGGATCAGCCAAGAAAGGAGATGAAGGATGGAAAAGATGCAACGTGGCTGCTCAGCTTGTCGTGTGCGAGTTTACCGTCTCAAGTCTCGACGACCAGCTTGTGTATGAATTCAGAGTGTCAGCTCAGAACCAGGTGGGCATGAGCCTGCCATGCAACCTGGAAGGTGCTGTGATCCCGAAGGAAATCCTAGGTGAGGACGTCAATGTATTTTAATTGACTTTAAAAAGAACACAATGGTTTTGACACAACTGGTAGTTTCATGGACTGACATTCAAATCTGTGTTTCCTCCAACAGAGGCACCAGAGATTGACCTGGATGCCAACCTGAAGCAGGGACTGACGGTTAGAGCTGGCTGCCCCATCAGGCTCTGTGCCACCATCAGAGGAAGACCACCTCCCAAGGTCACATGGAGGAGGATGGGTATTGACAATGTGGTCAGGAAGGGTAAAGTTGACCTGATCGACACCATGACCTTCCTGGTAATCCCCGACAGCACCCGCGATGATTCTGGCAAATACTGCCTGACTCTGCAGAGCACTGCTGGGGAGAAGGCTGTCTTCGTCAACGTTAAGGTTCTGGGTAAGTCCAAGAAAGATTCACTTCACCGCCATTTAAATATCAATCAGAACACAGTTTTCAATCAAGACAAATGTCCCAACAGACACTCCTGGACCTGTAGTGGGTCTTGAAGCGACAGACATCAAACAGACGTCCGCCATGCTGTCCTGGAGTCCTACAGAGAACGACGGTGGCAGCGAGGTCACTCACTACATCGTTGAAAAGCGTGAGATTGATCGTAAAACATGGGCAACTGTCAAGGCTGAAGTTCCACTGGACAAGATTCCCTTCAAAGTCAGTGGTCTGATGTCCGGCACCGAATACTACTTCAGAGTCACGGCTGTCAATCAGTATGGTTCTGGAGTTGCCAAAGTAACCCCCACCTCCTACACGGCTTCTGATCCTGTCAGTAAGTGGCATCCTATGAATCATATGTCTAAAATCTGCTCTGTCCTCACATATTTCCTCCTTTTAACAGATTTTTTTGAACACTTTAATGCATCAGTCTGATTTCCTTTTTTTACAGGCAAGCCGGATCCTTGTCAGAGGATCGAAGTTCTGGATATAACTAAGAACAGTGCCATGGTTGGCTGGCTGAAGCCTGAAAGAGACGGTGGTGCCAAGATCGATGGTTATGTGATTGAATACATTGAAGTCAAACCTCCTCCAGAACCACCAGCACCAGTGGAGGTTCGTAACAAACTGGTTTTGCTCTGAATGTGCTTAAAAGTCTAACCTGACTGTCATATAATGGTTTTACGGTTCAGACTAAGTTACCTGAAATCTTTACCTGTCGCTGAAAACAGGTCCCTGAAGGAGAGGAAGCTCCACCACCACCCCCACCTCCACCAGTGGTGTCGGAGGATGAGGATGCAGAGCCAGTGAAAGAAGAATGGAACGCCTACACGACAGTGAAAGGTTTAACAATCAGTATCAGCGGGCTCAAGGAAGGCAAGAGATACAAGTTCAGGGTGGCTGCCAAGAACATCATGGGCATGAGCTCGTTCACCGAGACCAGGGAGCCGGTGGAAATCAAAGAACAGATGGGTATGTTCTTATATGTGGTCATTATTTCATGACAGAAGACTTAGATCCACGTAGCTCATGACCACCAGCTCTGTCCAGGGAATCATTTCTGATATTATGTCTGCTGTCGAGCTCAGTTTTAGAAATAAAAACAAGCCAAACTTTTCTGTCCTGACCCACAGTGGAGCCGAAGATTGTCATGCCTGAGACAGCAAGCGCTAGAGCTGGAGCCAAGCTCCGAGTGGAGGCGCTGGTTTCAGGGAAACCCGCCCCCACCTGCAAGTGGATGCGTGGTGAGGATCCAGTGGTTTCATCCAGCCGCCTGGCTGTGCACCAGTCCAGCAACCTATGTGTCCTGATCATCAAAGATGTGTCGAGGACTGACAGCGGAGAGTACAGCCTTGTGGCTGAGAACAGCTCTGCCAAGGTGTCACAGAGCACAAAGATCATCATCAGAGGTGTGTTTCATTCTGAACTAAAGACAGTTTCGTATTCAACTACAGAGAAGGAACGTGAGTCAGCTTACTTCTCCATGTTTTTCAGACATCCCTGGTCCTCCTGAAGGTCCCGTGGTGATCAGTGACATTGACTCTGATGCTTGCTCCCTGTCCTGGAACAAACCGCTGGAGGATGGAGGCAGCAATATCACCAACTATGTGGTTGAGAAGTGTGATGTGAGTAGGGGTGACTGGGTGACAGCCCTCTCTTCTTGCTCAAAAACTGGCTGCAGGTTGGGAAAGCTTATTCCTGGGAAGGAGTATGGGTTCCGCATCCGAGCTGAGAACCGCTTCGGTGTGTCAGACCCCGTCCAGTCTGACAGGATGGTTGCCAAGTTCCCGTTCGGTAAGTTTAGGTCATGTGGACCCATTTTGGGCCTTTGTTGGCCAAAGATGTGAGTTAGCGTTCATGCAGATTTGTGTATTTGCTGCATATTGTATTTTCTTTGTATTTGGTCCATAGATGTTCCTGGTGAGCCTCTGAACTGTCGCATCAACAAGACCAACAAGGACTGTATGTTTGTTGCCTGGGATAAGCCTGAGAGTGATGGTGGCAGCCCCGTCACCGGTTACTACATTGAGCGAAAGGAGAGGAACAGTCTCCTGTGGGTGAAGGCCAACGACACTGTGGTCCGCACTACCGAGTACCCATGCGCTGGCCTAATTGAGGGCCTGGAATATACATTCAGAGTATCTGCCATCAACCGTGCTGGTCAGGGCAAACCAAGCAAGAAGACAGACTTTGTGACAGCCAGAACTCCTGTCGGTAAGTTTTACACCAGCAGCCGAGACCTTGTTGAACGAAACTTAAGGGTTTTGCTAACGTTGACCTGTTTGTCTTTTTGCAACACAGACACTCCAGGTAAACCTGAGATCCTGGATATAACCAGGAACTCTGTCGCCTTGGTTTGGACTCGTCCAAAGAACGATGGTGGAAGCAAGATCATAGGCTACTACGTGGAGGCCATGCGGGTGCCGGGAGACACTTGGATACGCTGCAACACCAGCAGCCAAAACGTCCCACGGGAGGAGTACACCGTCACCGGCCTGGAGAGAGATCTTCAGTACCAGTTCAGAGTCATTGCCAAGACTGCCGTCAACATAAGCAAGCCCTCGGAGCCCACGGACCCAGTCCTGGTCTGTGCTGAGAATGGTGAGAGTTTTTTACACTCTGATAAACCAGCGAGGGTCCTGGATGTGTCTGTACAGCATAATTATGATTTTCATCTCTTTTCAACTCAGTACCTCCAAGGCTGGAGCTGAACGCCAAGATGCAGAAGGGTTTCAGGGTCAAGGCTGGAAGCACAGTCCTCCTGGAGGCTGATGTCTTCGGTAAGCCTATGCCCAAAGTCACGTGGAAGAGAGGTGACGATAGCCTGAAGTCGGATGAGGGCCAGGTCATCACCCAGCAGAGGCATCACTTCCAGCTGGAGATGACGGCTGTCACCAAGGAGCACACAGGAATCTACACGGTGTTGGCCGAGAATGCCAGCGGCTCCAAGACCGCAGAGATCACGGTCAACGTCCTCGGTGAGCATCGTCACACTCAGTTGGGATAGTTGTTGCTGAATTCTACATGATGAACACGGGCTTTGTTTCTCCTCAGATGTGCCCGGCCCTCCTGCCAGTGCTACGTATGTTGAGGTGTTTGCTACCAGTATCAAGTTGTCCTGGCAGCCTCCTCTGAAAGATGGCGGTGCCGCCATCACCAACTACATTGTGGACAAGCGTGAGACCAGCAGAGCTAACTGGGCCCAGGTCTCTAACAAGGTCAAGGGCGACATCCTTGAATTCAATGTGGAAAAACTAATTGAGGGTCATGAGTACCAGTTCAGAATCCGTGCTGAGAACAATTGGGGAGTTGGAGACCCCCTCGTCACCAACCCGGTCATCGCCAAGAACCCATACAGTGAGTCACCAGCAACCTGAATGGTAGTATGAACCAGACAGTAAAAGACAAGCACCAGTTTACTGCATGAAATGTTCTCCTGGCACAAAGAGTCACTTTTTTATTTCATTTTTAATCTTTAAACATGGAAATTGACTCTGATATCCATTTCAGGTGTTCCTGGCCCTTGTGAAGCTCCTGTGATCACCAACGTGACCAAATATCACATGACCGTGAGCTGGAAGGAGCCTGCCGATGATGGGAAGTCCCCCATTCTCGGCTACATGCTGGAAAAGAAAGAGGCCAAAGACATTAACTGGACCAAGATTAACAGAAAACCGATGACAGAAAGGACACAGGAAGTAGCAGGATTGTCAGAGGGAGTGGAATATGAGTTCAGAGTTATTGCAGTCAATATGGCTGGGCACGGAAAACCCAGTGAGGCAGCTGGTGCCACTGCACAGAATCCCATCAGTGAGTCCAGATATCACTTTATCTGAAAACCTGCCAAACATAGGGCCTACATGCAGTCTAACCTGGGTCTTTGTGTTCTTCTCCAGCTCCTCCTGGACCTGTTGTGAACCCCTCTGTAACTGACACCACCCACAGCACCATCAGCCTCACTTGGACTGCCCCTGCAAACAATGGTGGAAGCCCCATCATTGGATACCTGGTGGAATGCAAGAGGGCCAACACCGCGGATTGGATCCGCTGCAATGTCCCCAGGAATCTGCAGGATACCAGCTACAGCATTCAGAATCTCATCGACAAGGCAGAGTACCAGTGTCGCATCACCGCTGTTAACAAAGTTGGTTTCAGCGAGCCGGCGGAAGTACCAGGCACACATGTTGCCAAGGACATCATCGGTATGAATTCACTGAGTTACAGTGACTTTTACTGTCAGGAAAGTTCATTAAAGCACAATAAAGTGTCATCAACATAACCGTTTAGAATAAATATACAAGCTTACAGAAAAAAATACATGAATGTCACATGTGACCACACGGGAACTACATGTGGTTACTTGCAGTGCACATGTGATCCTCATGTAAACCACATGTAGGAATG